>WNWK01007581.1:0-45000 GCA_009830355.1 Cherax destructor | reverse complement strand
GGATGTGTAATGTCACCATGGTTGTTTAATATATTTATAGATGGGGTTGTAAAAAGTAAATGCTAGGGTGTTGGGGAGAGGGGTGGGATTAAATTATGGAGAATTAAATGCAAAATGGGAGTTGACACAGTTACTTTTGCTGATGATACTGTGCTTATGGGAGATTCTAAAGAAAAGTTGCAAAGGTTAGTGGACGAGTTTGGGAGAGTGTGTAAAGGTAGAAAGTTAAAAGTGAACATAGATAAGAGTAAGGTGATGAGGGTATCAAACGATTTAAATAAAGAAAAATTGGATATCACATTGGAGAGAGGGATTATGGAAGAAGTAAATGTTTTCAGATATTTGGGAGTTGTCGTGTCAGCGGATGGGTTTATGAAGGATGAGGTTAACCATAGAATTGATGAAGGAAAAAAGGTGAGTGGTGCATTGAGGTATCTGTGGAGACAAAAAACGTTATCCATGGAGGCAAAGAAGGGAATGTACGAAAGTATAGTGGTACCAACACTCTTATATGGGTGTGAAACATGGGTTGCAAATGCTGCAGCGAGGAGGAGGCTGGAGGCAGTGGAGATGTCCTGTCTAAGGGCAATGTGTGTGTAAATATTATTCAGAAAATTCGGAATGTGGAAATTAGGAGAAGGTGTGGAGTTACTAAAAGTATTTGTCAGAGGGCTGAAGAGGGGTTGTTGAGGTGGTTTGGTCATTTAGAGAGAATGGATCAAAGTAGAATGACTTGGAGAGCATATAAATCTGTAGGGGAAGGAAGGCGGGGTAGGGTCGTCCTAGAAAAGGTTGGAGGGAAGGGGTAAAGGAGGTTTTGTGGGCGAGGGCTTGGACTTCCAGCAAGCATGTGTGAGCGTGTTAGATAGGAGTGAATGGAGACGAATGGTTTTGGGACATGACGATCTGTTGGAGTGTGAGCAGGGTAACATTTTGTGAAGGATTCAGGAAACCAGTTAATTGATTTAGTTGGACTTGAGTCCTGGAAATGGGAAGTACAATGCCTGCACTTTAAAGGAGGGGTCTGAGATAGTGAGAGCTGGGAGGGACTTTTCTCAGCTGTCGTATCTGAGCTCCTCTGCAAAGACAGTGATTATGTATGAGTGTGGTGAAAGTGTTGAATGATGATGAAAGTATTTTCTTTTTGGGGATTTTCTTACTTTTTGGGTCACCCTGCCTCGGTGGGAGACGGCCGACACTGGTTCAATACCTTGGCGCCCAGCTAACGCTAGACGTTGATCCAAGACAGCCAGCTTTCAGGCAGATGGCTTACAGCTTTTCATCTCATCCCCTGCATACATCGGATAAACGTCTAGCGTTAGCTGGGCGCCAAGGTATTGGACCAGTGTGGTATGGTCGGTAAAGCACTGCGTACCTTGTTGCAAGGTTCGTAGGTTCGAGTCTCCTTCAGCCAGAGATCAGTGTTTGTGAATATTTCGCCTATTGGACTATGTATTGGTAGATAAAAGACTGTTGAGTAGACTTCAGGATGTACATGTTTATAGAGGGACCACAGATATATCAGATCACTTTTTAGTTATAGCTACATTGGGAGTAAAAGGTAGATGGGATACAAAGAAAATAGAAGCAGTAAGTAAGAGAGAGGTGAGGGTTTATAAACTAAAAGAGGAGGCAGTTAGGGTAAGATATAAACAACTATTGGAGGATAGATGAGCTAGTGAGAGTGTAGGCAATGGGGTCGAAGATGTATGGGGTAGGTTTAAAAATGTAGTGTTAGAGTGTTCAGCAGAAGTTTGTGGTTACAGGAAAGTGGGTGCGGGAGGGAAGAAGAGCGATTGGTGGAATGATGATGTAAGGGAGAAAAAGTTAGCATATAAGAGGTTTTTACAAAGTAGAAGTGATGCAAGGAGGGAAGAGTATATGGAGAGAAAAAGAGAGGTTAAGAGAGTGGTTAAGCAATGTAAAAAAAGAGCAAATGAGAGAGTGGGTGAGATGTTATCAAAAAAAATGGTTGAAAATAAGAAAGTTTTGGAGTGAGATTAATAAGTTGAGGAAGCCTAGGGAACAAATGGATTTGACAGTTAAAAATAGGAGAGGAGAGTTATTAAATGGAGCGTTAGAGGTATCGGAGTTGTTAAATGTTGATGAAGACAGGGAAGCTGTGATTTCGTGTATAGGGCAAGGAGGAATAACATCTTGTAGGAGTGAGGAAGAGCCAGTTGTGAGTGTGGGAAAAGTTCGTGAGACAGTGGTTAGAATGAAAGGGGGTAAGGCAGCTGGCATTGATGTGATAAAGATAGAAATGTTAAAAGCAGGTGGGGATATAGTTTTGGAGTGGT
Organism: Cherax destructor; assembly: GCA_009830355.1. Lineage (NCBI taxonomy): Eukaryota > Metazoa > Arthropoda > Malacostraca > Decapoda > Parastacidae > Cherax > Cherax destructor. The sequence continues at coordinate 42,700 of WNWK01007581.1, read as the reverse complement.
TAGTGCTATTATTTAATAAATGTATGGAAGAGGGTAAGGTACCTAGGGACTGGTAGAGAGCGTGTATTGTTCCTTTGTATAAAGGCAAAGGGGACAAAAAAGAGTGCAAAAATTATAGGGGAATAAGTCTGTTGAGTATACCAGGTAAAGTGTATGGTAGAGTTATTATTGAAATAATTAAGAGTAAGACAGAGAGCAGGATAGCAGATGAACAAGGGGGCTTTAGGAAAGGTAGGGGGTGTGTAGACCAAGTGTTTGCAGTAAAACATATAGGTGAACAGTATTTAGATAAGGGTAAAGAGGTTTTCGTGACATTTATGGATTTGGAAAAGGCGTATGATAGGGTGGATAGGGGGCAATGTGGCAGATGTTGCAGGTGTATGGAATAGGAGGTAGGTTACTGAAAGCAGTGAAGAGCTTTTATGAGGATAATGAGGCTCAGGTTAGAGTGTGTAGGAGGGAGGGAGATTATTTCCCAGTAAAAGTGGGCCTTAGACAAGGATGTGTGATGTCACCGTGGTTGTTCAATATACTTATAGATGGGGTTGTAAGATAAGTGAATGCGAGGGTCTTGGCAAGAGGTGTGGTGTTAAAAGATAAAGAATGAAATACAAAGTGGGAGTTGTCACTGTTGCTTTTTGCTGATGACACTGTGCTTTTGGGAGATACTGAAGAGAAGTTGCAGATGTTGGTGGATGAATTTGGTAAGGTATGTAAAAGAAGAAAATTGAAAGTGAATATAAGAAAGAGTAAGGTGATGAGGATAACAAAAAGATTAGGAGACTTAAGATTGGATATCAGATTGGAGGGAGAGAGTATGGAGGAGGTGAATGTATTCAGATATTTGGGAGTGGACATGTCAGCAGATGGGTCTATGAAGGATGAGGTGAATCATAGAATTGATGAGGGAAAAAGGGTGAGTGGTGCACTTCGGAGTCTGTGGAGACAGAACTTTGTCCATGGAAGTAAAGAGGGGAATGTATGAGAGTATAGTTATACCAACATTCTTATATGGGTGTGAAGCATGGGTGATGAATGTTGCAACGAGGAGAAGGCTGGAGGCAGTGGAGATGTCATGTCTGAGGTCAATGTGTGGTGTGAATATAATGCAGAGAATTCGGAGTTTGGAAATTAGGAGGAGGTGCAGGATTACCAAAACTATTATCCAGAGAGCTGAGGAGGGGATGTTGAGGTGGTTCGGACATGTAGAGAGAATGGAACGAAACAGAATGACTTCGAGAGTGTATAAATGTGTAGTGGAGGGAAGGCGGGGTAGGGGTCGGCCTAGGAAAGGTTGGAGGGAGGGGGTAAAAGAAGTTTTGTGTGCAAGGGGCTTGGATTTCCAGCAAGCATGCTTGAGCGTATTTGATAGGAGTGAATGGAGACAAATGGTTTTTAATACTTGACGTGCTGTTGGAGTGTGAGCAAAGTAACATTTGTGAAGGGATTCAGGGAAATCGGCAGGCCGGACTTGAGTCCTTGAGATGGGAAGTACAGTGTCTGCACTCTGAAGGAGGGGGGGTGTTAATGTTGCAGTTTTATAACTAGTGTAAAGCACGCCTCTGGCAAGACAGTGATGGAGTGAATGATGATGAAAGTTTTTCTTTATCGTGCCGAATAGGTAAAACTGGTCAATTAGCAAGAACTCATTTAAAATTATGCCCTTTCTAAAATTTTCTCTTATACGTATAAAGATATATTTTTTCATTTATGTTAATGTAAAAAATAATAATTTTGTACCAAAAGTACCTTGGAAAACGTACCTAACCTTATTATAAGAAGCGCAATTTAATTTAGCCTAATCCAACTAAATATATTTTAGAAAAGTTTACAATAATTTAATAATTAAGAAACACAATGATATATATTTTTTCGTTAGGTTCAGAATAATTTTTTGCGAAATTATTGCATACACAAATTTTCGCTTGCCTTATTCGGCAAGAAGAGCGTTGCTGGAAATGTGCATTTAAAACATTCTCTGAAGCTAACAATAATTGTTCTCACACTTGGGACTGGTGCTTGAGATATGGAAATGTATGTAACTTAGAAGTGAGTTAAAATAATCGATACACGTTAAGTTCAGGTTACATTTTGAAGACATGTTTTAGATTAGTTTTGCGCAAAATGCTTTGCTTACTCTAGGCTTTCCAATCTTTTGGACCATGCATCAAGAATGAATTTAAATTAAATTATTATTATTATTATTATTACTATTATTACAAACAGATAGCACAGGTGGACCTGTTCAATCTCTCAGTTTAGTATTGGTTAATTTTTCAAAAAATCTGTCAGCTATTAAATAATTCATTAAAAGACATACATTCCAGTGTATATACACTGAGAAACATACACATCTCTGTGTATATACACTGAGAGACATAGACATCCAGTGTATTATTTCAGTGTTGTTCATCGGAGAGAATTGAGTGAACAAAAAACTTTAGAAATGGGACAATAGATTATATGGACACTGAAATTCTCTTTTGAGCATTAAGGGAAAAGTCTCGATAAACAAATTATATATATATATATATATATATATATATATATATATATATATATATATATATATATATAATAATCTCAATAAAATATTGCGTGAAAATAATAAAATTCTTAAACGATTATATTAAATCAAGCGTTTGACTGAGTTTTTTTTCAGTGGATTTAGAAGACTAAGATCCAGGCTACGAGATTTTCTTCCTATAAATAATTTAAAAAATATAATGGAAATGGGAGCACAAATGCGTAATGCAGGTAGAAGCGTAACTGGCAGATAAATGGAAGAAAAATAAATGCAAGTGAGAGTTAGGGAGATAAGAAGGTTGATGTTAGTGTAGGATAAATAAAGACTTGAAGTGAACCAGCCAGCCGGACAGCCAGCCACATAGCCAGCCAGAGAGCCAGCCGGACAGCCAGCCGGACTGCCAGCCACATAGCCAGCCAGAGAGCCAGCCGGACAGCCAGCCGGACAGCTAGCCGGACAGCCAGCCACATAGCCAGCCAGAGAGCCAGCCGGACAGCCAGCACATAGCCTCCAGCAGGACCGCCTACCATACCCCAGCCAGCGGCAACCAGCCAGCCCACCAGCCAGCCTGGACAAGTGCCGGGGCCACACACGCATAGGTGCAGGCCCACACAGCCATGCGGCACATGCCAGACCAGCCACATCGCCAGCCGCACAGTACCAGGCCACATGCCGCCAGCCAGGAGCCAAGCTGACTAAGCGCAAGCGACAGGTCAGCCACACCGCTGACCTGGTCACCACCACCCTGCGAAAGGACTCGACTATGCATAGACCAGGCCGACTCGGGTGCAGGGCCCCCACCACATCTCCGGGGCGATGACTGCAGCTCCCCACCGAACAGCAGCCTGCACCCCATGCGACCTAGGTGGCCCCCAAGCCGCCAGCACGCCCCACACCACCCCTGCCTGACCTAGGTGCAGGCGCCGCCCCCACCCTGCCGACCTAGGTGAGGCGCCCACCACCCTGCCTGACCTAGGTGCAGGCGCTCCCCCACCACCCCTGCCAGACCTAGATGCAGGCCAGCGCCCCCACCCCTGCCGACCTAGGCGGCGCCCCACCACACCCTGCCTGACCTAGGTGCAGGCGCCGCCACCACCACCCTGCCGACCTAGGTGCAGGCGCCCCCACCACCTGCCTGACCAGGTGCAGGCGCCCCACCACCACCCTGCCTGACCTAGGTGCAGGCGCCCCCACCACCACCCTGCCTGACCTAGGTGCAGGCGCCCCCCACCACCACCCTGCCTGACCTAGTGCAGGCGCCGCCCCACCACCACCCCTGCCTGACCTAGGTGCAGGGGCCTGCCACTCCCGCCCCACCACCACCCTGCCTGACCTAGGTGCAGGCGCCGCCCCCACCACCACCCTGCCTGACCTGGTGCAGGCGCCCCCACCACCACCCCTGCCTGACCTAGGTGCAGGCGCCGCCCACCACCACCCTGCCTGACCTAGGTGCAGGCGCCGCCCCCACCACCACCTGCCTGACCTAGGTGCAGGCGCCGCCCCACCACCACCCCTGCCTGACCTAGGTGCAGGCGCCGCCCCCACCACCACCCCTGCCTGACCTAGGTGCAGGCGCCGCCCCCACCACCACCCCTGCCTGACCTAGGTGCAGGCGCCGCCCCACCACCACTCCTGCCTGAACTAGGTGCAGGCGCCGCCCCCACCACCACCCCTGCCCGACCTAGGTGCAGGCGCCGCCCCCACACCACCCCTGCCTGACCTAGGTGCAGGCGCCTCCCCACCACCACCCCTGCATGACCTAGATGCAGGCGCCGCCCCCAACACCACCCGTACCTGACCTAGGTGCAGGCGCCGCCCCACCACCCCCCCTGCCTGACCTAGGTGCAGGCGCCGCCCATACCACCACCCCTGCCTGACCTGGGTGCAGGCGCTGCCCCACCACCACCCCTGCCAGACCTAGGTGCAGGCGCCGCCCCCACCACCCCTGCCTGACCTAGGTGCAGGCGCCGCCCCACCACCACCCCTGCCTGACCTGGGTGAAGGCGCCGCTCCCACCACCACCTCTGCCTGACCTGGGTGAAGGCGCCGCTCCCACCACCACCTCTGCCTGACCTGGGTGAAGGCGCCGCCCCCCACCACCACCCCTGCCTGACCTGGGTGCAGGCGCTGCCCCCCACCACCACCCCTGCCTGACCTGGGTGCAGGAACCGCCCCCACCACCACCCTTGCCTGACCTGGGTGCAGGCGCCGCCCCTACACCACCCCTGCCTGATCTGGGTGCAGGCGCCGCCCCCACCACCACCTCTGCCTGATCTGGGTGCAGGCGCCGCCCCACCACCACCCCTGCCTGACTTGGGTGAAGGCGCCGCCCCACCACCACCCCTGCCTGACTTGGGTGAAGGCGCCGCCCCCACCACCACCCCTGCCTGACCTGGGTGCAGGCACCGCCCCACCACCCCTGCCTGACCTAGGTGCAGGCGCCGTCCCCCACAACAACCCCTGCCTGACCTAGATACTAGTACTACCTTTCACCTCATGTGGTTATATATATATATATATATATATATATATATATATATATATATATTATTATTGTAACCACGAGCGAGTGGTATTGAATCAGTAAGAACACTGCAACTAGCCGAGGATTCGAATCCATGTTGTTTTGGCCCGCCTCATGGTGAACGAAAACCACATGATGCTCTAACCCACAGGACCACACAATCGTATAAGAATCAAGCATCCAGCAGAGCTAGATGTTTTACCGTGATCCGAGGACATAAGGTGGTGTGGATGGCTCTGAGCTAATTTCATTCTACTCCCCGTTTGGTGTACTAGCCTCCACGAGCAGTAATTTATATTACTGTAACAAGCATCAGTTCATCATTTATGTCCCAAAATTAACCCTTGTGGTTTAGCGCTTCTTTTGATATAATAATAATGTCCCAAAGTTAAGAGATAACATGCTAACTTCAAGTATATTGTCTGAAAACTTTTTTTTTTCTTCAAGTCCCACGATAATTTTGGGTTATCCCAAAGAAATTGGTTTGTAGTTGGTAGTAAAACCCAGCAAGATACTTTGATTACTTCAAGAGGCAACGAACATAATGGCAACTAAGTTATTAGGTAAACTTGACTTAAATCACTTGGTTTTTTTCTGGGTTATTCTGAGCTAATAACCCTCTGGGCTATCCTGGTCTACTAGCCCTCCTAGGCTGTCCTGGTCTTATAGGCCTCCTGTGTTATCCTGAGCAAATAGCTCTCCTGGTTTATCCTGGGCTAATAGCCCTCCTGTTATTCTGAGCTAATAGCCCTCCTGGGTTATCCTGGTCTAATATCCTTCCTGTGTTATCCTGAGCTAATAGCCCTCCTGTTATTCTGAGCTAATAGCCCTCCGAGGTTATCCTGGTCTAATATCCTTCCTGTGTTATCCTGAGCTAATAGCTCTCCTGGGCTAATAGCCCTCCTGGGTTATCTTGGTCTAATAGCTCTCCTGGGTTATCCTGGTCTAGTAGGACTGGGTTATCCTGGTCTAGTAGGACTGGGTTATCCTGGTCTAGTAGGACTGGGTTATCCTGGTCTAATAGCCCTTCTGATGTATCCTGAGCTAATACCCCTCCTGGGTTATCCTGGTCTAATAGCTCTCCTAGGTTATCCTGATCTAATAATCCTGGATTATCCTAGTCTAATAGCCCTGAATTATCCTGGTATAATAGCTCTGCTGGGTTATTCTAGTATAATAGCCCTCCTGGGTTATCCTGGTCTAATAGCCCTCCTAGGTTATCTTGGTCTAATAACCCTGGGTTATCCTGGTCTAATAGCCCTTTTGGATTATCCTGGTCTTATAGCCCTAGGTTATCCTGGTCTAATAGCCCTGGGTTATCCTGGTCTAATAGCCCTTCTAGGTTATCCTGGTCTAATAGCCCTCCTGGGTTATTCTGAGCTAATTGCCCTCCTGTGTTATAGGTTATCCTGGTCTAATAGCCATCTTGGGTTATCTTGGTCTAATAGCCCTCCTGAGTTATCCTGGTCTAATAGCACTCCTGGGTTATCCTGGTTTAATAGCTCTTCTAGGTTATATTGGTCTAATAGTTTTTCTAGGTTATCCTGATCTAATAGCCCTCCTAGGTTATCCTGGTGTAATAGCCCTCCTAGGTTATCCTGGTGTAATAGCCCTCCTAGGTTATCCTGGTGTAATAGCCCTCCTAGGTTATCCTGGTGTAATAGCCCTCCTAGGTTATCCTGGTATAATAGCCCTCCTAGGTTATCCTGGTATAATAGCCCTCCTAGGTTATCCAGGTGTAATAGCCCTCCTAGGTTATCCTGGTCTAATAGCCCTTCTAGGTTATCCAGGTCCAATAGCCTTTCTAGGTTATCCAGGTCCAATAGCCCTTCTAGGTTACCCTGGTCTAATAGCCCTAGGTTATAAGAAGATAAGTAAAGCGGAGCCCTGCAGTAGGTCTACTAGCCCATGCTAGGCAGGTCCAACTCACACCCAGCCACACCCACTCCTGCTGTTTTTAAAAGCAACCCAAGGCTCTCTACTCTGGAGTTTGCTCCGCTCATTCACAACTCTATTAGTAAACCAGTGTTTTCCTTCGTCCATTCAAGAGCTAAACTCTTCCATCTTGAATCCATTGCTGAGAGTCAAGTCTTGGTCACGTGTTTCCATTTGTACACTTCACTCAGATATTGCTATAATTCTACGCCTTACCTCCCGGAGGTGCAAGTTCCACAACGCCCTCGGTGTATCCTCGTCGGGGAAGATTTCTGATGTAGGGAATCATCTTCGTCATCAAGAACAATAAGGCACAGTACCGTGACGGGAACGTTTGTGCATAACTTCGTCATCCTTGTGTGTGTGTTCCGGTGCATGTGTGTGTTCCGGTGCATGTGTGTGTTCCGGTGCATGTGTGTGTTCCGGTGCATGTGTGTGTTCCGGTGCATGTGTGTGTGTTCCGGTGCATGTTTGTTCCGGTGCATGTGTGTTCCGGTGCATGTGTGTGTGTTCCGGTGCATGTGTGTGTTCCGGTGCATGTGTGTGTTCCGGTGCATGTGTGTGTTCCGGTGCATGTGTGTGTTCCGGTGCATGTGTGTGTTCCGGTGCATGTGTGTGTTCCGGTGCATGTGTGTGTTCCGGTGCATGTGTGTTCTGGTGCATGTGTGTGTTCCGGTGCATGTGTGTTCTGGTGCATGTGTGTATTCCGGTGCATGTGTGTTCTGGTGCATGTGTGTCCAGTCTATAATATGCAGACCAAGACTCGGTGGGCAACATAATCTAAACGAGGCCTAAACAAGGATATATAAAGTTGAAGTATAACTTCAGGAATTCTATTATTTACATTTCTAGATATGAAGCCAAGCATTCCTGGGCTAATACCCCTACTGGGTTAATAAAAAAATTCTAAATGCTCAAACGGCGAGATAAGGACAGAAGGAACTGTACTCACCTCAACTAGTTGTGGTTGCAGGGGTCGAGTCATAGCTCCTGGCCCCGCCTCTTCATTGGCCGCTACTGGGTCACTCTCCCTGCGCCATGAGCTTTATCATACCTCTGCTTAAAGCTATGTATGGAACCTGCCTCCACTACATCGCTTCCCAAACTATTCCATTTTTCGAATACTCTGTGACTGAAGAAATACTTCCTAACATCTCTGTGATTCATCTGAGTCTTCAACTTGCAACTGTGTCCCCTTGTTGCTGTGTCCCATCTCTGGAATATTCTGTCTTTGTCCACTTTGTCAATTCCTATCAGTATCTTATATGTTGTTATCATGTCCCCCCTATCTCTCCTGTCCTCCAGTGTCGTCAGGTCGATTTCCCTTAACCTCTCCTCGTAGGACATACCCCTTAGCTCCGGGACTAATCTTGTTGCAAACCTTTACACTTTCTCTATCTTCTTTACGTGCTTGGCTAGGTGTGGGTTCCAAACTGGTGCTGCATACTCCATTATGGGCCTAATGTACACAGTGTACAGGGTCCTGAACGATTCTTTATTAAGATGTCGGAATGCTGTTCTTAGGGTTGTGTGTGTGTGTACTCACCTAATTGTACTCACCTAATTGTGGTTGCAGGGGTCGAGACTCAGCTCCTGGTCCCGCCTCTTCGCTGTCCGTTACTGGGTCTCTGCTCTCCCTGCTCCATGAGCTTTATCGTACCTTGTCTTAAAACTATGTATGGTTCCTGCCTCCACTGTATCGTTCGCTAGACTATTCCACTTCCTAACTACTCTATGGCTGAAGAAGTGCTTCCTAACATCCCTTTGACTCATCTGAGTCTTCAGCTTCCAGTTGTGTCCCCTTGTTTCTGTATTCCCTCTCTGGAACATCCTGTCACTATCTACCTGGAGTCTACCTGGAGAGAATTCCAGGGGTCAACGCCCCCGCGGCCCGGTCCGTGACCAGGCCTCTTGTTGGACCAGAGCCTGATCAACCAGGCTGTTACTGCTGGCCGCACGCAGTCCAACGTACGAACCACAGCCCGGCTGATCAGGTACCGACTTGAGGTGCCTGTCCAGTGCCTGCTTGAAGACAGCCAGGGGCTTGTTGGTAATCCCCCTGATGTATGCTGGGAGGCAGTTGAACAATCTTGGGCCCCTCACACTTATTGTGTGATTCCCTGCAGTATTTTGTATGTCGTTATCATGTCTCCTCTAACCCTTCTGTCCTCCAGTGTTGTTAGTCCTATTTCCCTCAACCTTTCTTCATATGGCATTCCCCTGAGCTGTGGAACTAGCCTTGTTGCAAACCTTTGCACTTTCTCTAATTTCTTGACGTGCTTGACCAGGTGTGGGTTCCAGACTGGTGCTGCATACTCTAGTATGGGCCTGACGTACACGGTGTACAGTGTCTTGAACGATTCCTTGTTAAGGTAACGGAACGCTAATCTTAGGTTTGCCAGTCGCCCATATGCTGCCGCGGTTATCTGGTTGATGTGTGTCTCCGGAGACGTGCTTGGCGTTATACTCACCCCAAGATCTTTCTCCTTTGATGAGGTTTGTAGCCTTTGTCCACCTAGCCTGTACTCTGCCAGCGGTCTTCTTTGCCCTTCTCCGATCCTCATGACTTTGCATTTGGTGGGATTAAATTTGAGAAGCCAGTTGCTAGACCAGATGTCAAGCTTGTCCAGGTCTCTTTTAAGTCCTGCTTGGTCTTCCTCCGATGTGATTTTCCTCATTAATTTCACATCATCTGCGAACAGAGACACTTCTGAGTCTGTCCCGTCCGTCATGTCATTCACATATACCAGGAATAGCACTGGTCCTAGGACTGACCCCTGCGGTACACCGCTCGTCACCGGCGCCCACTGTGATACCTCATCACGCACCATGACCCGTTGTTGCCTCCCTATGAGGTATTCCTGATCCATTCCAGTGCCCTTCCTGTTATACACGCTTGGTCTTCCAACTTCTTTACTAATCTCATATGAGGAACTGTGTCGAAGGCCTTCCTGCAGTCCAGGAAAATGCAGTCAACCCACCCTTCTCTCTCTTGCCTTACCTCTGTTACTTTATCATAAAACTCCAGGAGGTTTGTTACACAGGATTTGCCTTCCCTGAATCCGTGCTCTCTGTCGTTGATTATCCTGTTCTGCTCCAGATGCTCCACCATTCTTTTCCTGATGATTTTCTCTAAGACTTTGCATACTATACACGTAAGTGACACTGGTCTATAGTTTAGTGCCTCTTTTCTGTCTCCTCTTTTAAAGATGGGGACTATGTTGGCCTTTTTCCATATCTCAGGTAGCTGCCCAGTTTCAAGTGATGTGTTGAATATTATGGTAAGTGGCACACTCAGAACCTCAGCTCCTTCCCGAATGATCCACGGGGAGATATTGTCCGGACCCATCGCCTTTGAGGTATCAAGGTCACTGAGTAACTGCTTCACCTCCCCCTCAGTTGTGTGTATGCCCTCCAGGACTTGATACATCCCTTGTTGGTGATGCACCCCGTCATGTCTACCCAGCTGCCTTCCTGCCTCCACTGTGAATACTTCCTTAAAGCTCGAGTTGAGCTCCTCACATACCTCTTGATCATTACTTGTGAGTTCATTACTTGTGTGTGTGTGTGTGTGTGTGTGTGTGTGAGTGTGTATGTATGTGTGTGTGTGTGTGTGTGAGTGTGTATGTATGTGTGTGTGTGTGTGAGAGGAGAGAGAGATGGGGAGGTGTGATTTATCTCCATTAGTTTGATAATCTCATTACAGGGCGTTATACATTCTGCCTTGTTTATTGTCGTTCTCTTTCTTCTCTTCTTAATTCTGGGTCATCGTCCCTTGATGGTGGTCAAGGGCTCTTGTTCAAGAGGACAGGAGCTATCCTCCTCTTACTTGGGTTAAGTCTGCCTCCCATTACCTAGGCTCTGTAAAAGCCTTACGGATTCAGCGCTTCCCCACGAATAATAATAATAATAATAATAAATTACTCTCATCTTCCTATTCCTACACAATTATTCCCAGTGTTGTCTAGTGTTGCTACACAGAGAGACAGGAACACCTGCTAACAGATGGTTACTATAGAGATGTGTGCCGCCTAATACTCAGTCGACGATTTCTGTTGAAGGAGGAGAGCCATACACCCACGTCATGATGAACCCTGTGAAACTTCCTGCTTGTCTCTAGGGCCCACCAGGCTCCTTCCCTAGAAAGAAAACGTTATAAAATACCGAGACGGTGAAAAAATAAAGATGCAGTATAATGCATTTTTGTGTCTTTTTCCATCCTGCACTAGAAGCTATGAAGTATATAAAGAATATGTTTGTTTGGTTGGTGGAAATGCGATCGTTTGCTTGTTAATTAGGGTGGAAAGCCTTAAACATTACATCTTATGATTTGATGTTAATTTTGTTCAGTGGTGGACCTGTAGACCAGTGGAAGACCTCGATCAAACGACCAGGAGCTCTACAGATCAACATATAAATAATACCAACGATAAGAGAACTTCCCCATTTCTCTTTGACAAAGAAATTACCATTGCCATAGGAGTGTAATTTGTTTTATCAGTGGTGCATTGTGCAATATTTTGTGCGTCACTCAAGAGGGAAGGGAGAGTTAGATAGCTGTCCACCATTCAGTCCTACCTTTTGTCTCTCTTGATGGTTCCTGGAGTCATCGCTACCTCTGCCCGGCCCTTGACCAAGCCACCGCTGCCCGTCCCTTGACCAAGCTACCTCTGCCCGGCCTTTGACCAAGCCACCGCTGCCCGGCCCTTGACCAAGCCACCGCTGCCCGGCCCTTGACCAAGCCACCGCTGCCCGGCCCTTGACCAAGCCACCTAGCTGCTGGCTTGATCATTCAGATTGTCAGTTTAGAAAAAAACACATAAGCAAACACTGGGACATATTTATTAGAAAACGTTTCTGTCCTGGGATCTTGACCGAAACGTTTTCAAATAAATGTAGCCCAGTGTTTGCTTACGTGACTTTCTAAACCAATTTGTCGGTATATGTTACCAAGGTTTATACCAGACTGTTAGTGCTAGCAGAGCGCAAGCCAGCAAGGCTCCACAGTGCGGCTTCCACACTTCCCGAATGAAGATAATTTTGAGTCTGGTAATGTTTCTATATGGAGAAATAAGATGTAATTCTTTTGATTTCATTGTAAAGTAACAATGACACTTACGAGGTTATAAGAACCAGCTGGTGATGCAGGTTATTAAGAACCAGCTGGTGGGACAAATCTGTAAATACCAGCTGGTGGTGCGGGTCAGTAAACACCAGCTGTGACTTACAGTGCTGTAAATGTATGTTGGGGAAAATATTGACTCATAAAACAAATGAGTTACAACACGCATTTCTTATATTTACTCTTTGTATAGCCTAGATTCTGGTTATGGAGAAGGTAGGGGTGAGGGAAGTTGGGGTGGTGATGGAAGTTGGGGGTGGTGAGAGAAGTTGGGGGTGGTGAGGGAAGTTGGGGGTGGTGAGGGAAGTTGGGGGTGGTGAGAAAAAGTGTTGAATTTGACGGGTGATGGATTTTGTTTTTTATCAAAATTACACACATCCGCAATTCGCTGCTATTCTATTCTACTACATACGACAGTCATACAGTGGGGGACAAGAGCTAGCTACGTTTCCCTGTCCTGTTGCATCACACATGATGGGTTACACACACGAGGAAAGGAAATCCGTCAGCCTAAAAGTCATCATGGTGAGGTTATCGTCAAGTATTCCACTCTGGGTTTAGAAGCTACAAGAGATTAACTTAGGTTCCAGCAATGCTGAAGATATTATTTCAGAATTACTGTCTCTCACAATTGCCTATCCCACACAAGAATGGATTTTCTGAACATATTATAATCACAGAGATTATAAAAAACAGATAAAGTATAGTATATAACTTTGCAATGCATATATATATATGTGTCGTGCCGTATAGGTAAAACTTGCGATTTTGGCTTAAATAGCAACGCTCTTCTTGCCGAATAAGGCAAGCGAAAATTTGTGTGTGCAATAATTTCGCAAAAATCATTCTGATCCTAACGAAAAAAATATATTTCATTGTGTTTGTTTATTATTAAATTATTGTAAGCTTATCTAAACTATATTTAGTTGGATTATGCTAAATTAAATTGCGCTTGTTATAAGGTTACGTAAGTTTTCAAAGGTCCTTTTGGTACAAATTATTAATTTTTACATTAACATAAATAAAAAAAAATATGTCTTTAAACGTATAGGAGAAATTTTTAAAAAGAACTTAATTTTAAATGAGTTCTTGCTAATTGATCAGTTTTACCTATTCGGCACGACACCACACACACACACACACACACACACATATATATATATATATATATATATATATATATATGTATACACACACAAAATATATATTCACTGATGCAACAACGCAAAAACCAGCGCAATCATCACAAAAACCAGCGCAATCATCACAAAAACCAGCGCAATCATCACAAAAACCAGCGCAATCATCACAAAAACCAGCACAATCATCACAAAAACCAGCGCAATCATCACAAAAACCAGCGCAATCATCACAAAAACCAGCGATCTTTCTCTGATGGTAAGCAACATCACTAAATGTGTACAGAGCTCAGATAAGTTACATAGGACTGGCCTACATTATATTACCATAATTTTAGTAATGGTACACTAAGTTGCTAAGTCAGTTTAATGAAAAATAAAACAATGTAGACCATGTGAACTTTCAGATATACACGTCAAACGCATTTAAAGAAACAATGTTAAGTAACATAACTTTAATTTTTAAAGGGGTGGACCGGTAAGCCAGCGGAAGGCCTCAGTCAAATGACCAAAATCTCCAGCTGCGTCAGGAAACATTTGTCCCATTTCCTGACAAACCTTACCTAACCTAACCTAAAGGAAGAATTTTTCCATGGATTTCTAAGATCTTGGATCATCAGGACTAATCGTAATAAGACGATTGCAAACAAACCAAGGAACGGGTGGGGATTGAAACCCATATAGCCAGCTGGCTCAGTGGCTTACGCACTGGCCTGGAGTTTTACGACTTTCTCCCCATGGGTTCAGACCCCACCCGTTCCGTGGCTTGTATCACCAGGCACGATATTTGCGTATATTAATACGAATGTCGGTGCCAGTAAGGAACCCCTACTCTGATAACGCACATTACACTAGTCCATGCGGGTATACCTCTTCTTGTGTCATTACTGATGAATTTTACGTATGTATCCTGGTGAGGGTAACAACGTCAAGTGACCTACACGCTAGAAATATGATGTCCACCCAACACCTTATTTCTTGTTTAATCTGGTTGTGGTGGACACACAACACTGGTTGTGGTGGTGGTGGTGGACACACAACACTGGTTGTGGTGGTGGTGATGGACACACCACACTGGTTGTGGTGGTGGTGGACACACAACACTGGTTGTGGTGGTGGTGGACACACCACACTGGTTGTGGTGGTGGTGGACACACCACACTGGTTGTGGTGGTGGTGGACACACCACACTGGTTGTGGTGGTGGTGGACACACAACACTGGTTGTGGTGGTGGTGGACACACCACACTGGTTGTGGTGGTGGTGGACACACAACACTGGTTGTGGTGGTGGTGGACACACAACACTGGTTGTGGTGGTGGTGGTGGACACACTGCACTAGTTGTGGTGGTGGTGATGGACCCACCACACTAGTTGTGGTGGACACACCACACTGGTTGTGGTGGTGGTGGACACACAACACTGGTTGTGGTGGTGGTGGACACACAACACTGGTTGTGGTGGTGGTGGTGGACACACTGCACTAGTTGTGGTGGTGGTGATGGACCCACCACACTAGTTGTGGTGGACACACCACACTGGTTGTGGTGGTGGACACACCACACTGGTTGTGGTGATGGTGGTGGACACACCACACTGGTTGTGGTGATGGTGGTGGACACACCACACTGGTTGTGGTGATGGTGGTGGACACACCACACTGGTTGTGGTGATGGTGGACACACCACACTGGTTGTGGTGGTGGTGGTCGACACACCACACTGGTTGTGGTGGTGGTGGTGGACCCACCACACTAGTTGTGGTGGACACACCACACTGGTTGTGGTGGTGGACACACCACACTGGTTGTGGTGATGGTGGTGGACACACCACACTGGTTGTGGTGATAGTGGTGGACACACCACACTGGTTGTGGTGATGGTGGTGGACACACCACACTGGTTGTGGTGGTGGACACACCACACTAGTTGTGGTGATGGTGGTGGACACGCCACACTGGTTGTGGTGGTGGTGGACACACCACACTGGTTGTGGTGGTGGTGGTGAACACACCACACTGGTTGTGGTGATGGTGATGGACACACCACACTGGTTGTGGTGATGGTGATGGACGCACCACACTGGTTGTGGTGGTGGTGGTGGACACACCACACTGGTTGTGGTGATGGTGATGGACGCACCACACTGGTTGTGGTGGTGGTGGTGGACACACCACACTGGTTGTGGTGATGGTGATGGACACACCACACTGGTTGTGGTGATGGTGATGGACGCACCACACTGGTTGTGGTGGTGGTGGTGGACACACCACACTGGTTGTGGTGATGGTGATGGACACACCACACTGGTTGTGGTGATGATGGTGATGGACACACCACACTGGTTGTGGTGATGATGGTGATGGACACAACACACTGGTTGTGGTGATGGTGATGGACACACCACACTGGTTGTGGTGATGGTGATGGACACACCACACTGGTTGTGGTGATGGTGATGGACACACCACACTGGTTGTGGTGGTGGTGGTGGGCACACCACACTGGTTGTGGTGGTGCTGGTGGTGGCGGGCACACCACACTGGTTGTGGTGGTGCTGGTGCTGGTGGTGGCGGGCACACCACACTGGTTGTGGTGGTGGTGGTGGGGGTGGTGTGAGGGGTCAAGCAGGTGGTAGTGGCCAGGGGCACCCTGGGTAGCAAGTGCCCACCAGGATCAAGGAACCAGTAAATTACCCTTAACCAAGTAAGGCAGACAGGTAACTCCAGTGGGCTACCTGAGAGGTTTTAATAATCTCAAACTGCGACCAGGTGACAAGTAACTATCACTGGACACCTTTTAACCTATTGCTTTCCATTCCCAGACATGTCTTTGCGACAAGTAATTAGTTACTAACCTCGATTAGATACACGTGAAAGGTAATTAGTGTGTTACATTTGTTTTCCCATAAAACTGTTAATCTTTAGGCCATTCTGGCGCAGCAGCTGGCGCAGCAGCTGGTTCTTGTGTAGGTTTTGCTGTGTCCTGGTGCTGAAAACCAACTTGTTTATCTGCTTAATGGTGGTTAACGTAATTGTTTTATAGGTTTACGTAACCTAATTTAACCTGACCTGGCTTTATAAAATAGAACATTGTATTTTACAGTTTACATAGACGTTAAGAAAATGACGCTGAGAATCGCTTAATGAAATCTGAAACTAACAACGTTGTCACTGGTTTCTTCCACGAGTGTAAATTGTATGGAAGGATCGACCTGGTTGAGTTTCCTTTAAGGAGCATAGAAGGTAAATCTTCCTTGAGTTATGATGAATATATCGTCCATGTGTAGGACAGTGTTGGTGCCTAACTCTCGTGTTTCTATTTATAAATGATATACCACAACGGTTGCTGTGTTATAACTTGAGAAAACCTCTTCTGCTCGGATTCAAACTTTCAACATTGGTGTGTTCTACTTAGAAGAAAGTTCGGATTGTTACTAAAATGAATAGGTGTTAATTTGCCATTTTTTTTAATTCCGCTGCTTTTTTTTTCGTTGTCTGTTTTGATGGATCTTGAAGAAAGAGTCACTATAGTTTTGATGGATCTTGAAGAAAGAGTCACTATAGTTTTGATGGATCTTGAAGAAAGAGTCACTATAGTTTTGATGGATCTTGAAGAAAGAGTCACTATAGTTTTGATGGATCTTAAAGAAAGAGTCACTATAGTTTTAGACTTCGAAGATAACATTTTTTTTAACTTTCTAATAATATTAAGAAGTGGGGTATTATTGTTTTTGTTTGCATAGAACTTCATCATAACTTGATGAACGTTGTCCCGTTAAACGCTTGTTTCATAAGGTGTATATTTTATTCCATACAATGTGGGTCTCATGGATGATCAGGCCATTTGTAAAATGTTAAGAAAAGAATAACATAAATAAATTGACTTGAACTGTCAACAAAGTCGTCTGCTGAACCTTTGAATAATGACAAAATAAACAGCAAAACTGGCGTCCACGATACATAACTTCGAAGATATGTAAATATCGTCGCCTTGCCCTTCATTGCCATGGTACAAAAATCATAATGACTTAACAAGTAAAACTTTTCGGAGTCAATCGTGCACATTCAACAAATCAAATCGATAATTATTTCGAAGTCACTTGATATAAGTAACAGCAAAGTTATTCGTAAGTGTAAATAAGCGGAAAGAGATGGAGTTGATGGGAGCAGACAGGGAAGAAAGATATCAGGGAACCTGGGGGTCCACAAGGAGGCTATCTGCTTAGAAGAACTATCTGCTTCTACAAAGATTAAGGATTATTGTGCATTATCTAGGAGTGTGAGTCAAGAATACAGAAGCAAAAGGCTTTCCCCCACCCTCGACTCCCCCTGTCCACTGCCAGCATGAAGACAAGGGGAAAATATTTATTTTATTATTTTATTAAGACATCGGCCGTCTCCCACCGAGGCAGGGTGGCCTGAAAAAGAAAAACTTTCACCATCATTCACTCCATCACTGTCTTGCCAGAGCCATGCTTACACTACAGTTATAAAACTGCAACACTAACACCCCTCCTTCAGAGTGCCGGCATTGTACTTCCCATCCCCAGGACTCAAGTCCAGCCTGCCGGTTTCCCTGAATCCCTACATAAATGTTGCCTTGCTCACACTCCAACAGCACGTCAAGTCGGTTGATCATCCTGATGTAGTGGTTGAAAAGACATCAGGAATATGTTGACTGCAGATTGCCCCGTCAATCGATTGTACTTGAAAGTCATATTCATTTGGCCTATGCGGTCTAACAGGTGCATTATATTCAATATGGTGTCTGGTGTTTTGTGCTGGTAGTATCTAGCTATGAAAGCTAGCATTCCGTTGACGTTGCTGTTCACAGGTAGGCATTGCTTGGTACTGTAAAGGGCGTTGCTTATGGCATGTTCTTAGTCAGGCGAGCACCGTGTGGGAAGACTTAAGTCGGAGAAGAAAGACCCCCTACCCCCGGGGTAATAAACCCCTTAATCTCGAACCCCGCCACTACGTTTAGAGGACCCAGCGTCTGGGAAATATAAAGGAGCAACTTTATAATGAAATATCTGCGACCGTGTGCGTGCTTGCGTGTATGACCGTGCCTGTGCGTGTCAGTAGTCAGGGAGACACTCATTTCAGTCCGTGTATTTGTAACCAAGAAAACCACATTATCCATACTCTGCCTTTATTATTGTAACCCAGACAATAACACTAGTCTTTATTTAGGCTTTATACGTATTTTTGAACGTTTTAAATGATTTTATTTAGTAAATTCTGTAGAATTTTATTTAGTATAATCGAACAAAATCAGGGTTGCTTTTTTTTCCGTCGGGGTCCATGTGTTATATGTTTACATAGTTTTGACTGCACATAAACATTATATAGATGCCCATGTGATTAAAGTGCGAGCAAAAATTTGCAATTGTCGATTTTGGAAAGTTCAGACATAGAATAAGAATAGGTCCACAGATTTTGAGAATTAACTATTAAGGTTACTCAGAAGAGGTGACTCCTGGGGCACAATGAACTTTAATATTTTTTCAGTTTCATCTTCTGTATTTTTCCTCAGTCCCTCCTGAAGCGATGTTTATGCAACTCAGTAAAATATTCTCTTCTGGTGTCAGTCCCAGACGTTTCCTGGCTTTTGTGGTTGTGTGGACAGTTGCTGTCTGGCTGATTTTTAGTTCCTGACGAGCGGAGACCAACCTATCTTTATCTTACTAAGTAAATATTTCTGAGCAATTGTTAAAGTCAGTTTCCTGTAAACTTGTATTTTAAAGTAGATTATGGTATGTTAGAATAAGTTACAAAAAAACTGTAAAAAAAATTACGTTAAACACCAGAAATTAAATGCGGTGGTGTTTAGTGCAAGAAAGACTTACTGAGTGAGAAAGGGTTTGAGGGAGACAGTTTGTAGGCAGACAGATGTTCTACACTCATTATGTTAGGTAAAAGAACACATGTGCAACTAATGTGACATTTTATTGTGGCAACGTTTCGTTCTCCATATTGTCGGAAATTCTCTCTTTATTACCACACTCATTATCTTAAACTTGTATCTAATCAAGAATAGCAACAGGTCAATTGCTTGTTGCACAGGCAACCAATACCATCTCCACTTTTATTCACACTTCAACACCAAAACTAAACGCGGTAATGAATTCCCTGAGGAAGAATTTTCTTCCATGAAAAAAAATCACCAAACCAGACCACCCTCGACCCTCCGTCATGGACTGCAGGCGACGTGCTCACGTCTTTCATCTCACTCAACCTGGTGCCACTAACAAGATAAACGCAGTCTTACCCAACAACTGCATTGCTAAACACATCTTCAAGATCTGCTCCGACTGCAAACTCAGCATAGCCACCCCTGTCTCTTCAGTCAAAGACAACACCAGACAGAAATACGATCAGAATAACTCGACTACTGCAGTATATACAATCACATGCAACAACCGTCACAAAAACAACAACCCTTCTGCATCAATTGACTTCCCTGGAAGGCTGCAAAACATACAAGTCTGGAATAAGCTTCACCCATGTAGGATTATAACGGGGTAACACATTAGAAATTCGTTAATCAGAAGACTGAATGCTACACGTACCTGCAGGCAGAAGGCTTGGATTCCACAATACAGTCAAGCTGTTCGCACGCCTTTTGTTCTTGCAGTACAATTGAGATTCTTAATCAACCTCTCCAAGGATTCCTGGCAGTTAATTTGACAATGGGTGTGAGCCTCACAGGCCTGCATGTTGTGGGGGCGAGGCTGGAGAGAAACAAAAATCTTTATTTCCAGTGACGTCAGTCTTACCTCTCTATGAAAAGCGAGCATGAAGATTAAGCTATTTTGCGGTTAAAATTTTCTTTTTATGTTTCTGAGGTGGTTTAAGGTGATTATGTAAAATACAGGAAGTGGAGACATTAAATCAGCTATCTGAAACAGCACAAGTGGTAATAAGATTATTGTACCCTGGTACGACTGTCACCAGCAACCTACACTGACCTGCTGTACCCACCAGTGTGACTGCTTCACACCACCTCCTGTGGGTACCACTTTCATCACTGTACCCACCATCCGCGTCACTGTTCCCACCCCTTGCCCCTCTTTACCCACCACCTGCATCAATGTGCCCACCACCTGCATCAGTGTGCCCACCACCTGCATCAGTGTGCCCACCACCTGCATCAGTGTGCCCACCACCTGCATCAGTGTGCCCACCCCTTGCGTCACGTACACTTAAGCAGTGAAGACATTAAATAGCAGTAACTTCTATTTTTTCAGAGAAGGGCAGGGAAATTTTACGATTTTACCTAATCTTATATATGTCGTGCCGATTAGGTAAAACTTGCGATTTTGGCTAAAATAGCAACGCTCACCTTGCCATATAAGACAAGTGAAAATTTGTGTATGCAATAATTTCGCCAAAATCATTCTGAACATAACGAAAAAAATATATTTCATTGTGTTTGTTTATTATTAAATTAATGTTAACGTATCTAAAATATATTTAGTTGGGTTAGGCTAAATTAAATTGCGCTTGTTGTAATAAGGTTAGGTAGGTTTTCAAAGTTTCTCTTGGTACAAAATTATAATTTTTTACATTAACATAAATGAAAAAAATATATCTTTAAACGTATAAGAGAAAATTTTAGAAAGGACTTAATTTGAGAAGAGTTCTTGCTAATTGACCAGTTTTACCTAATCGGCACGACATATATATATATATATATATATATATATATATATATATATATATATATATATATATATATATATATTTAATATAATGTGTGTGTGTGTGTGTGTGTGTACTCACCTAGTTGTGGTTGCAGGGGTCGATTCATAGTTCCTGGCCCCGTCTCTTCACTGGCCGCTACTGGGTCACTCTCCCTGCGCCATGAGCTTGATCATACCTCTTCTTAAAGCTATGAAAGGATCCTGCCTCCACTACATCGCTTCCAAAACTATTCCACTTCCTGACCACTCTGTGTACTCACCTAATTGTGGCTGCATTATCATATATATATATATATATATATATATATATATATATATATATATATATATATATATATATACAAAAGATTTAAGAGATACATTGTTGATATAAAGATGGCATATACAGTACATGAGGTGTGAGAGATACATGTCTAGTACATATTGTTACATGTTTGTCAATGATTATAATGCGAAAATCTCATCCAGCTCCTCAGAGCTGGGGCGCGAGCCCAGAATATAGCATGCATTACCCCTCTGAACAGCAGCGTTGAATCGCTGGAACAGAAAACTAGCTGCCCTGGGATCCCTAGTTACCCTGTTGAGTCTTTTGCCCAGCTCCTTGAGGAACTTAGATGCACTCTTTCCCCATGAGCCAAGGGTCTCTGAGCCTATGGGAACAAACATATAATGATGGGCAAGTTCTCCATATTTTCTTGACTTTTGGGACTCCCTGAAGGTGGCAGCTGCCCCTCCTTCCTCCCTGGTGTATTGGAGATAGTCCCACACCACCTGCTTGCCGTCTGTAATATATATATATATATATATATATATATATATATATATATATATATATATATATATATATATATATATATATATATATAATTATAACTCTATACTTTGTATGATTATATATAATTTAAATATAATTACGCAGTTGTATACATGTACACTACTGATGCGCAAGCAGTATTTAACTTTAAATTGCAGAGAAACTGCAACATTATGTTGCATCACCTTGAACACGGTGGAGAGAGAACTTATCTCATTAGCATTAAAACCGCACACCAGTTGGTAATCCTGAGTGCAATTAACACTGAAGAAAGATAGAGGTACAGAGCAGGATTTCAGTGTGCAGTGTAGACTGAGAGGTGTAAGTCTCTCAGTGTATATACACCGAGAGTAGTAGTAGTAGGTTTTTTAAACCCCATTAACAAACCTATGTTTTGCTGTGGCCAAGTTTGGCTTTGTGCAGAACCTAGGTCGGTGTTGAAGGGCTCTTGATTCAGGCAATTGCAGCTTCTTTCTCTGTCTTTAAGTAAATCGAATCTGACTGCTTCCCATTCCCAAGGCGCTATGTGACTCCATGCAGAGAGAAACATTGTCGCAATAAAACCTCTCTGATCCTGTTTTCTTCGTTACTGTTATCTTTACGCTACTGTATCCAGTAATTAATTCTGATGAGGCCAGCGAATGCTTAACCAGTTACTTGGTCATCATCTGACACAGACCTGTGTCCGGGGGACACTTGTTATGTGTCCTGGTGAACAAAATACCACAACTAAGGTCATTAAGCACTTGGTTAACTTTAATGAAACTCTCGTCTAACTAATATGCTGAGAGGTAATTAACAGGCTGATAGGTAACTGTTAGCCTGATTTTGTCTCATTTTTCAGCCGATGGATAATCCTTACGGATTTAGCGTTTCTCTGCGAAGATAACACTGATATAGTGATGAGGATGAGACATATGTCAGGATAACTGACATTCTGAACATTTATAATAAAAGTAAATACAAGAAAGTAAAGAGACTCAGAGTAATAAAACACGTCAGTGTGTGACTAAAACCACTCCCTTAAAACCCACTCAGAGTGGTCAGGCCACTTTACCTTTCTTACTTTGTGTCTACTCACTCTTTTTCACTCCTTCCCCTCCTCATTCCTCCATTGTTTTGCGATTAGTAAAGATGGTGTATTTATTTGACACTTGCTTCGGCCTTGAGGTGAGGCTAAACAACTTTGTTATTGTCATTAAAGGTGGAATGATAAATGCATAAAGAGGCTGTTGAATAACGTAAGTATTGACATGAGGAAGTGAGACAACACTTTTCTTGTCAGAGAAAAGCATTCATAAGTCACTTACACTTTAATGATGGAATGTGTTAGCAGAGTGTACTGGGAAGCCTACTGTTGTATCCACCACAAGATTATCATCCACCAGAAGATTATCATCCACCACAAGATTATCATCCACCACAAGATTATTATTGTATCCAACACAAGATTTTTATTGTATCCAAGACAAGATTATTATTGTATCCAAGACAAGATTATTATTGTATCCAACACAAGATTATTATTGTATCCAAGACAAGATTATTATTGTATCCACCACAAGATTATTATTGTATCCAACACAAGATTATTATTGTATCCAACACAAGATTATTATTGTATCCAACACAAGATTATTATTGTATCCAACACAAGATTATTATTGTATCCACCACAAGATTATTATTGCATCCACTTCAAGAATGTTATTGAATTTAACAAAGGGCTTCTTATTGTATTAATAAAAGAAGTTGTTTTTGTACTGATGACAGTGTTTGTAGTAGCATTTATAAATGGGTTTGCCATGTTGTTTATAAAAGGGTTTATCATGGTATTTATAAAACGGTTTATCATGGTATTTATAAAACGGTTTATCATGGTATTTATAAAACGGTTTATCACGGTATTAATTAAAAGCTTTGTCATGGAATTTATAAAAAAGTTGTGATATTATTTATAAAAGGGGTTGTTATAGAATATATGTCGTGCCGAATAGGTAAAACTTACGATTTTGGCTTAAATAGCAAAGCTTTTCTTGCCGAATAAAGGAAGCTAAAATTTGTGCATGGAATAATTTTGCAAAATCATTCTGAACCTAACGAAAAAAATTATTTCATTGTGTTTGTTTATTATTAAATTATTGTAAACTTATCTAAAATATATTTAGTTGGATTAGGCTAAATTAAATTGCACTTGTTATAATAAGGTTAGGTAAGTTTTCTAAGGTTCTTTTGGTACAAAATTATTAATTTTTACATTAACATAAATTAAAAAATATATCTCTAAACGTATAAGAGAAAATTTTAGAAAGGACTTAATTGTAAATATGTCCATGCTAATTTACAAGTTTTACCTATTCGTCACGACATATATATATATATATATATATATATATATATATATATATATATATATATATATATATATATATATATATATATATATTCCAAACGCGTAGATGAAATGCTTCAGTTTGAATAATAAAATAATTCTTTCATTTCTATCTTCAAGCTGTGAGTACGAGACTTTAGTGAAACTTAATGTAATTAAAGGTGGCGTCAAATTATTAAATTGCTAAGGAAATGGCCTTTAAATAAGGTAATTTAAAAATATAATTATTCCTCATAAGGTCTTTGTTCTTTAGCCCGTCTCTTGAGGTTAATAGTTATAATCAGTACCAGAGTAAATACTGATGGGAAATGCAAGAAAGTGAAAGCAGATTTGAAAGTGTTTATTTAATCTTGAAAAATATTATTTTTTTGTATTTAATTTGTAATGAAATTTTCAATGAATCTGAATATATATAAATGAATTTAGGTGATTTTGGGGGGAGAAGGGGTTGGTAGATGGTGTGGGGTGACACAGGTGGGAAGTGAGGGTGAAACAGGTGGGTGGTGAGGGTGGCACAGTTTGGTCGTGAGGGTGATACAGGTTGGAAGTGAGGGGTGACACAGGTGGGCGGTTAGGGGTGACACAGGTGGGTGGTGAGGGTGACACAGTTGGGTCGTGAGGGTGATACAGGTGGGAAGTGAGGGGTGACACAGGTGGGCGGTTAGGGGTGGCACAGGTGGGTGGTGAGGGTGACACAGGTGGGTGGTGAGGGTGACACAGTTGGGTGGTGAGGGTGACACAGGTGGGTGGTGAGGGTGACACAGATGGGCGGTGAGGGGTGACACAGGTGTGTGGTGAAGGTGACGCAGGTGGGTGGTGAGGGGTGATACAGGTGTGTAGTGAGGGTGACACAAGTGGGTGGTGAGGGTGACACAGGAGTATAGATAGACATGTGTATACATGGGTACTTACACATGTGTCAAGCCACTTAACTCCAACCTCTTCCCCCCACTCACACTCATCCCCTCACAACACACACACACACACACACACACACACACACACACACAGGACTTCAAAGAGACCTGGACAGGCTGGACACCTGGTCCAGCGACTGGCTTCTCGAATTTAACCCCGCCAAATGCAAAGTCATGAAGATCGGGGAAGGAAAAAGAAGACCGCAGACAGAGTATTGGCTAGGTGGCCAAAGACTGCAAACCTCACTCAAGGAGAAAGATCTTGGGGTGAGTATAACACCGAGCACGTCTCTGGAAGCACACATCAACCAGATAATTGCTGCAGCATACGGGCGCATGGCAAACCTGAGAATAGCGTTCCGATACCTTAATAAGGAATCGTTCAAGACACTGTACACCGTGTACGTCAGGCCCATACTAAAGTATGCAGCACCAGTTTGGAACCCATACCTGGTCAAGCACGTCAAGAAATTAGAGAAAGTGCAAAAGTTTGCGACAAGGTTAGTTCCAGAGCTAAGGGAAATGTCCTACGAAGAAAGGTTAAGGGAAATCGGCCTGACAACACTGGAGGACAGGAGGGTTGGGGGAGACATGATAACGACATACAAAATACTGCGGGGAATAGACAAGGTGGATAGAGACAGGATGTTCCAGAGATGGGACACAGAAACAAGTGGTCACAATTGGAAGTTGAAGACTCAGATGAGTCAAAGGGATGTTAGGAAGTATTTCTTCAGCCATAGAGTAGTCAGGAAGTGGAATAGTCTAGCAAGTGATGTAGTATAGGCAGGAACCATACATAGCTTTAAGACGAGGTATGATGAAACTCATGGAGCAGGGAGAGAGGGGACCCAGTAGTGATCAGTGAAGAGGCGGGGCCAGGAGCTGTCTCGACCCCTGCAACCACAATTAGGTGACTACACACACACACACACACACGCACGCCCACATGCACCCCAGCTCATACCCACACACCACTCTTCCCTTAAACCCAGACTCACACCCTGTACCCCTAACAACAATTTACCTCGGCATAAGTTTGAGACAAACATCCTAGTTTCATCCTGTCTCTCCCACCATTTCTTCCATCCTTGACCCTCTCACTCACTCTCTCTCTCTCCATCCTCCATTCGTCTCATGTGCAATCTGTTATTTCCTGTTATTTTTAGTTATTTTTTCCTTTTAACTTAACCTGTTTCTCGAATCGACATTTAATGAGTATTTTTAATGTCTTTTTTAAGGTTTATGTGGCGCTCTGCTGAAGGGTCTATTGTCTTGTGCCTCTCTATCGGTTCTTCACCTTCCTCTCGTCAATCCTCTTTTGCTTCTTATTATTCTTCCTGAAGAGATGAATGACCTTGTAGGTCAAATCTCTTTATAAATCCTGCAACTTCCTTATTATTCTTAGTTTTTCTACTTTCCTTTTTATCTCTCTTATCTGTTATTTCTTTCTTTTTTTCAGGTATTCCTTTCACTTCTGTTTCCTGGTCTGCCAAGACCCTTCTAGTAAGGTGCTTTGACGCCGTTGAAGGGCTGTTGATCCAAAGGAATTGGGGGCTGCTCGTTCATTCTTAGTTAAAACGGTGCCCCGTGGCCTGGTGGCTAAAACACTCGCTTCACACGGCGAGGGTCTGCGTTCGATTCCCAACGTTTGTAGAAACACTGGGCGTGTTTCTTTACACCTGTTGTCTATGTTCACCCATCAGTAAAATGGGTACCTAGGAGTTAGTCGACTGGTGACCTAATTTGCCCGAAATGCTCTGCATAACAAGCGGCTTTCTATATAGTAGTATGTCATTGATGCCAGCTAGGTCTGAACGAACGAACGAACAAGTGCAGGTCAGATGCCAATGGGGTGAGCGGGGAAGACGGGACAGACAAAGAATAGCGCTGAAGAGGAGTGTTCTTAGTCGTAGAAATAGAGCCAGGGCTTAACCCAGCAGCTAAACTAGGCCTGTATACCATGTACATGTACCTGTAGTAAATAAAGATATTATTATTATTATTATTATTATTAAAAGTGATTGCCTCCCATTTTGCAGGAGTTGTATGACCCCTACGAATATAACCTTTCCTTATGAATGTAATATTAATGTAATGGTCTCGCCTGAATCTCTACTGCAAGTTCCCATTGCTTCAGCAATGATAATTCTTCATCACGCTCTTGTTTACAACTATTATAGCGTAAGATTCAAATGGCTTGTTAGCCATAATACTGAAGGAAAGATAGACGTTGCAGAACAAGCGTTTATCGGGTCATTATTCTCCTTGTCGAAGGGAGAAGCAGCTTTGTCAAAGGGAGAGACAACTTTGTCAAAGGGAGAGAGAACTTTGTCAAAGGGAGAGACAACTTTGTCAAAGGGAGAGACAGCTTTGTCAAAGGGAGAGGCAGCTTTGTCAAAGGGAGAGGCAGCTTTGTCAAAGGGAGACGCAGCTTTGTCAAAGGGAGACAACTTTGTTAAAGGGGTAAGGGAGGATTCCGTAAGAAACTTTACAATGAAACATAGAAGAAAAAGAAGATCAGGATAGTTCTTGATTTAAAGATGGTGGATCACCAGACGAGTGTTCAAGGAAGGTGTCTTTAAGACCGTGAGAACGAGCACTTTGCGTGATTTCTTGCAGAAATAAAAATATAATATCTGCCAAAATATAATCCTGCAACGATCTGAAAGCAGTATTCCGTTGCAGAATTGTTTTAGATTGTGGCCCATCAGACCATATTTTAGAAATAAAGGCAAGGAAAGAAAGGGTAATTGGAAATTATATCGCACTCCAGCAACAATAATCACAGTGTTCGGCACACGATTGCCAAATGAATGTACTGAGTACAGTTAGCGGACGGAGGATCGAGCTTCTTCCACTTCCTGCCCTGAATGGACCCAAACGGATTTAGAGCTTCACAGAAATATAATTACTTCGTGTAGTGAAGCAATAGTCTTCCAGGGGAAAAATGCGGACATAAATTCTTAATTAGTTCTGTCATCAGAATGCAATTATCAAATGCGGCGAGGAAGTCGAGTATTAAGGGAGAAAGTACGCAGCAGGAAGATGGTGACGAGGCTGTGATCAGATCCTGAAGGGGCAGAGTCACAGACAGGTTAATTGTGAGGCAGAAGATCATTGGAAACGAAAAGCTAAAAAATGGAGTGTGTGTGTATGAGAATGTTGATGACTAAGCTTTTCAAGATCTTCCGCGACAGACAGTGAATGTTGCGTCCTCTGATGATCATTAGAAGAATGAGAGTGTCTCTGGTGGGGACACTGAGCTCCTCGAAAGATGATCGCTTTTAAACTGTTAAAGGCTGTTAACCTTCGGCTATTATCATATATAAATTCAGTGCGAAGCCCAGTTTTATCTAATGTATATTACCACCTCAAAGGATGCCACCCACAACAAAGATTTATTCCAGAAGCAGCATTTGTAAGGGGATTTGCTCATACGTCTCGCCCAGTCCGGGAATCGAACCCGGGTATACTTGGTTGTGAACCAAGCACTCTCCTACTCACCTACAGGTCACTTTTGAGGATTAAAAGGACAAAAGATTAAATGGTAAATAAAATACTTTAAACGTCCGATTAGATAAGAGAACAAAGTCAGAAAGACAGCGAAAACATTTATGGCTGATTAGCAATAAATCTTAATGCAAAAATCAACAGAGGTGAGTCTGAAGATGAGAGAGGCTACAGTAATGGTAATATAACAATGCACTCTGACACTTTCCTTTCAGAAAAAAGAAACATATAAAGTTATATACAAGCATAATTGTTTTATATAGCTTTGGAGGGTTTAATTTTGTCAAGAAAAACGTTTTGGAACAAAAAATAGTCGGTGATGTTTCACAGAGACGATTCTAAAGAAAGCCGCAAATGTTATAGAAACCTGTAGGGAATTATGATCAGTGACTCCATTACTATTGCTGTGTGGGTCCACCATTCCAGTGAGAGCAATCATAGGCTTGGGAATTCAGTGTCTCGCTGGGACAGGATGGTCCATGCCAGAGATGGTATTGTGGCGACTGTAATGAAAATCACAATCTTTCCTGCTGACTGGTCTCGGACCACACTCCTCCAGGTTGAGGGTCAGCGAGGTTGTTGGTACGTGTGGCAGGTAGTCCAACCAAGGCACCGCAGACCAGTGTTCATTTGAAGCAGTTAGTCGAACTTTACCATAAGGACGAGGGTTTGTTGGTGAATGTCCTTATACCCGAAGAGAGAATATTGTAAGAAACTGGGTTACTTATACTTCTTATGGAATATCTTACTGATTTTATTGCATCTCTGCTTTTCAGTTTAGATATTTTGCAGCTTCCAGCGCATCCCGATCTTTACGCTGGATAGCTCTGAAACCCGTTCTTCAATAATGTTCACAATTTTATTATGATTTCTTTCTTCCTTGTGACTAAGAGCCTAGACTCTGAAAGATTTTAGGCGTTTCTTGTAATTTAGTCAGTGAATTATACGGACAGTGAAAGTTATCTGTACATTATGCAGATCTGTAATTTCGCCTAAATTAATTGTAGTTGTTAGTATACAGCAATATTCCAGTCGAAAGAGTAAAAGTGACTTACAGAGAACCATCACTGGCTTCGCATCCCTTCTTTTCAAAGTTCTTGCTATTCAACCTATAATTATCTTTGTTTTGATGGCAATACTATTGTGTTCTTTGAGCATACAAATTCCCGGACATGATTACTTGCATGTCCCTTGATGGCAGCGAGGGGCTCTTGATCCATGGATTTGGACTTACCTTTCCCTTTCTTGGATCGAACCTTATTGCTTCCCATTCCCCAGGAGCTGTACAAATTTTCAGGGGGTTAGCGCTTCTCAATAATTATAAAACTAACAATTTAGATTTCCATGACCGAGTAGGTAAAGCGAATTTCTATGTGAAGATCAATTGTTTTCTGTAAGCTTGATGTGTCCTCGATGGTCCTTACACCCAAATAATTTATCATATCAACTGTGAAGGATGTTACAGTGTTATGATTTGTGTTTCGTTTGTGAAGGATGTTGCAGTGTTATGATTTGTGTTTCGTTTGTGAAGGATGTTGCAGTGTTATGATTTGTGTTTCGTTTGTGAAGGATGTTGCAGTGTTATGATTTGTGTTTCGTTTGTGAAGGATGTTGCAGTGTTATGATTTGTGTTTCGTTTGTGAAGGATGTTGCAGTGTATGATTTGTGTTTCGTTTGTGAAGGATGTTGCAGTGTTATGATTTGTGTTTCATTTGTGAAGGATGTTGCAGTGTTATGATTTGTGTTTCGTTTGTGAAGGATGTTGCAGTGTTATGATTTGTGTTTCGTTTGTGAAGGATGTTGCAGTGTTATGATTTGTGTTTCGTTTGTGAAGGATGTTG
Source organism: Cherax destructor (assembly GCA_009830355.1). NCBI lineage: Eukaryota > Metazoa > Arthropoda > Malacostraca > Decapoda > Parastacidae > Cherax > Cherax destructor. Next base: position 12,269 of record WNWK01007581.1, on the reverse strand, counting down.
CAGTGTTATGATTTGTGTTTCGTTTGTGAAGGATGTTGCAGTGTTATGATTTGTGTTTCGTTTGTGAAGGATGTTATAGTGTTATGATTTGTGTTTTGTTTATGATGTTATAGTGTTATGAATTGTGTTTTGTTTATGTTATAGTGTTATGAATTGTGTTTTGTTTGTGAAGGATGTTGTAGTGTTATGAATTGTGTTTTTTTTGTGAAGGATGTTATTATGTTATGATTTGTGTTTTGTTTGTGAAGGATGTTGCAGTGTTATGATTTGTGTTTTGTTTGTGAAGGATGTTGCAGTGTTATGATTTGTGTTTTGTTTGTGAAGGATGTTATTATGTTATGATTTGTTTTGTTTGTGAAGGATGTTATAGTGTTATGAATTGTGTTTTGTTTGTGAAGGATGTTATTATGTTATGATTTGTGTTTTGTTTGTGAAGGATGTTGCAGTGTTATGATTTGTGTTGGATACATGTCAGATATGAGAAAGACAATCAAGGTAAGTACTCGGCCTTGATTAATAGATTTTTTTATCTACGGGAGCCTCTTATTTTGCTCTCTGGGTTCGACTTCCTGAAATCTTTTAGATTCATCTGTCCGTTCTCTTGTTTATTCGCTTTACGTTCATTTTGCACATAATTAGGCTATTATCACACTTCCGAAAGCTTTCACAAAAATCATTATTCATACCGCGGGCAATTTGCTTGTCTTCTAGGGAACCCAAAACAATGTCATAGTATAAACACTGTGATTCACTGTCTTTAGACGTGCCTGGTAGTCCTTTAGTAATTCCGTTTGTACACTCCATAGTACACCATTCAACACAACACCCCTTGGTACTCCCCGTATACGTCCGTTGATACTTCCCTTCATACTGCCGTTGGTACACGGTCAACAGAGGGATCATAACTCTCTAACGTATGAGAATGAGGTCATGTCGGGTAGACACCTGAGGTCATACTGTGTCATGTGAATTTAATAATAATAATAATCTTTATTTCTACAAGTACATATACAAGGTATACAGTCCTAGCTGACATCAATGACGTACTACTATATATAAAGCTGCTTGTTATGCAGAGCATTTCGGGCAAATTAGGTCAGTTTTGTCCCAGGATGCGACCCACACCAGTCCACTAACACCCAGGTACCCATTTTACTGATGGGAGAACATGGACAGCAGGTGTCTTATGGAAACACGTCCTAATCTTTTTAACCGTACCGGGGATTCGAACCCCTGACCTCGCTGTGTGAGCTGAGTGCACTAACGATCGAGTTACGTGACTCTTAATGTAGGTCAGAAAAATGAGATTACTGCTTCATCAAGGTAATAAGTCACTTAAGGGCTTTTAATTCACGAATATGCAAATATTACAATGGAAGAATTTAAAGAACGGGGATGTAGGAAAGAACAGATGTTTTATAAACAGAGAGAGAGAGAGAGAGAGAGAGAGAGAGAGAGAGAGAGAGAGAGAGAGAGAGAGAGCACATATTAAGGCCAGCAACATGAAGATACAATAGGCCATCATCAACATTTAACACACATTACGGGGCCACATCTACAGTGCTGGTGCACCCTCACTCCCACAGGACCTGTGGCTCCTGAGATTGACCCCTGAGCAGCCCTGTCTCACAGTGACCTTGCTGGGCCCTGAGATGGACCCCTGGGCGCCCTGGTACCTCTACAGTGACCTTGCTGGGGCTCCTGAGACATTGTGACCCCCTGAGCTGCCCTGGTACCTCTTACAGTGACCTTGCTGGGCCCTGAGACATTGTGACCCCTGGGCTGCCCTGGTACCTCTTACAGTGACCTTGCTAGGCCCTGAGACATTGTGACCCCTGGGCTGCCCTGGTACCTCTTACAGTGACCTTGCTGGGCCCTGAGACATTGTGACCCCTGGGCTGCCCTGGTACCTCTTACAGTGACCTTGCTGGGCCCTGAGACATTGTGACCCCTGGGCTGCCCTGGTACCTCTTACAGTGACCTTGATGGGCCCTTAGACATGTGACCTGGCTGCCCTGTCTCTAATGACTCCCTAATATGACCCTGGTTCCCCTCTACAGTGACCTCGTGCCCCTCACAGTGACCTCGCTGCCCCTCACAGTGACCTCGCTGCCCCTCACAGTGACCTCGCTGCCCCTCACAGTGACCTCGCTGCCCCTCACAGTGACCTCGCTGCCCCTCACAGTGACCTCGCTGGGGTAGACAGCAGACATCGTCATTGGTCGCTGGCAGCTGCTCAAGATATGCTTGAACAAATCATCTACATGAACACGAATTACATGAACATTAAAAAGAAATAAAATCAGTTGAATATAACAGTTACATGAATGATAACTCTACAAGAAACCACTTTCAACCCTTTCTGTAGCTTCATTCACCAGGTACTTGTCTGGCGCAAGTAACTAGTTAGGTACGGCAAATACAACGTAAGTGAACTTCCAGTAACAATTTTAGATGTAAGAAATTTGAATAATCAAAGAAGTCAAAATGTTTTTGAATATGTATTTATGTATACATTACTTTGAGTCTTTAGAAGACTATACAGAAGAATTAAGCTGCGTGATTTAGAGTATTTTAAATATTTCAAGAAGATAAACTGGATGTCATATATAGTAGTGAGTGTTAATACAATAAGGGTGGTAGAGGTGACCTTTTAAAATGAGAGTTTTACTCTGAAAATTGGAACCTGTAGAATTATAAAGAGCAAAATTTCTTGACTCAACATAAAGAGTTTTAATCTAACTTGTGAAGAAAGGTACGATGAGGGAATCGACAAACCAGCGAGGCTGAACTAGGTATTCTCCATAAGTTATTTGGTAATAGAAAAAAACCAGACTTTGGAATACCCATTATAATCAATGAATGCAAATAATATATATAACCAGAAAACAGAATTGGTGATTTTTGAAGGCATGAGACGTTACGATGTTAGATACATTATATCTCAAGGTTCTGGAGACGACTCACATATCTGAAGCATCAGACACCTTTATTCTGGCTGGGAAAGAAACAGACATAAGACACAAACAAACAGTGGAGCATCTGATAACGGAAAGAAATAAAAATTTAGAAAAAAACAGAACTCTCTAAAAACGTACTGAAAATACTGTACCTCAATAAAGAGAGAAGCATCATGAGAGAGAACACAGCGCCACACTTGTAAGAATGATGGCACGAGAAAGGATGTTAGAAAGTGTTTAGTTAGAAATTAAAGAATAGGGTCAGAGTGGAAGTAGTATAGGCTAAAACTATTTAAATTTTTAATCAAAATATTACGTATGACAAAGTAAACATTGATGTAGGGCATCCATGAATATTTTTTCCTCGTGTAACTGTAAATTAGTGATCAACTTGAAACACATACGCACACACACACACGCACACGCACACACACACACACACACACAACCTGGACAACCCCAATGCAACCAAACAACCTAACCCAAAACACACATGCCATACCCAATGATTCCACCCACCTCAGTACAAACTCCACCTTCACACCAACCACCCATAGTTCCCCATCAGATCTCCCACTTTCCCAACCCCAACATACCCCCCAGACTACGGTTTTAGAAAAGAAGTTAAAGGTTTGGTATACAAATGCAGATGGTATAACAAATAAATGAGGAGTGGCATGAAAGAATAAAGGAGACATCCCCAGACATAATAGCACTCACAGAAACGAAACTCACCAGGATGATAACAGATGCAATCTTCCCACCCGGATATCAAATCCTCAGGAAAGATAGAGGGAGCAGAGGGGGAGGAGGAGTTGCACTGCTCATTAAGAACAGGTGGGGATTTGAGGAAGTGGAAGGAATGGATGGAATGGGTGAAAGGGACTACATAGTAGGAACAATTCAGTCTGAGGGCCATAAGGTGATAATTGCTGTAATGTACAACCCGCCACAGAACTGCAGGAGGCCAAGAGAAGAATACGACGAGAGCAACAGAGCAATGGTAGACACACTAGCCGAGGTAGCCAGAAGAGCCCACATGGGGAGAGCAAAGTTACTAGTTATGGGTGATTTCAATCACAAAGAGATTGATTGGGAAAACCTAGAGCCCCATGGGGGTCCTGAATCATGGAGAGCCAAGATGATGGATGTGGTACTGGAAAACCTCATGCATCAACATGTTAGAGACACTACCAGAGAGAGAGGTGGGATGATCCAGCAAGACTGGACCTAGTATTCACCTTGAGTAGTTCGGACATCGAGGATATCACGTATGAAAGGCCCCTTGGAGCTAGTGATCATTTGGTTCTGTGTTTTGATTATATAGTTGAGCTACAAGTGGAGAGGGAGCAGGAATAGGAAGGGAGAAACGAAACTACAAAAGGGGGACTACACAGGCATGAGGAACTTCCTACAAGACGTTCAGTGGGAGAGAGAATTGGCAGGAAAACCAGTAAAAGAAATGATGGAATATGTGACAACCAAATGCAAAGAGGCAGAGGAGAGGTTTGTCCCCAAGGGAAACAGAAGTAATGGGAAGACCAGAACGAGTCCTTGGTTCACCCAGAGGTGTAGGGAGGCAAAAGTAAGTGTAATAGAGAATGGAAAAAGTACAGAAGACAAAGGACCCAGGAAAATAAAGAGATTAGCCGAAGAGCCAGAAACGAATATGCACAGGTAAGAAGGAGGCTCAGCGACAATATGAAAATGATATAGCATCAAAAGTCAAGTCTGACCCGAAGCTGTTGTATAGCCACATCAGGAGGAAAACAACAGTCAAGGACCAGGTAATCAGGCTGAGAAAGGAAGGTGGGGAGTTCACAATAAACGACCAAGAGGTATGTGAGGAGCTCAACATGAGATTTAAAGAAGTATTTACACAGGAGACAGGTAGGACTCCAGGAATTCAGAATGGGGAGGTATACCAACAAGTGCTGGATGAAATACACACAACCGAGGAGGAGGTGAAGAAGCTGCTATGTGAACTCGATACCTCAAAAGCGGTGGGACCGGACAACATTTCTCCGTGGGTCCTTAGAGAGGAGCAGAGATGTTGTGTGTGCCACTAACACAAATCTTCAACACATCCATTGAAACTGGGCAACTACCTGAGGCGTGGAAGATGGCAAATGTAGTCCCAATTTTTAAGAAAGGAGACAGACACGAGGCATTAAACTACAGACCTGTGTCACTGACGTGTATAGTATGCAAAGTCATGGAGAAGATCATCAGGAGGAGAGTGGTGGAGCACCTAGAAAGACACAAGCTTATAAACGGCAACCAGCACGGTTTCAGGGAAGGAAAATCCTGTGTCACAAACCTACTGGAGTTTTATGATAAGGTAACAGAAGTAAGACACGAGAGAGAGGTGGATAGACTGCATTTTTGGACTGCAAGAAGGCGTTCGACACAGTTCCTCACAAGAGGTTAATGCAAAAGCTAAAGGATCAGGCACACGTAACAGGAAAAACACTGCAATGGATCAGAGAATATCTGACAGGGAGGCAACAACGAGTCATGGTACGTGACGAGATGTCAGAGTGGGCACCTGTGACGAGTGGAGTTCCACAAGGGTCAGTCTTAGGACCTGTACTGTTTTGGTATATGTGAATGACATAACGGAAGGGATAGACTCAGAAGTGTCCCTGTTTGCAGATGATGTGAAGTTAATGAGAAGAATAAAATCAGTCGAGGATCAGGCAGGACTACAAAGAGACCTGGACAGGCTGCAAGCCTGGTCCAGTAACTGGCTCCTTGAATTTAACCCTGCCAAATGTAAAGTCATGAATATCGGGGTAGGGCAAAGAAGACCCAGACAGAGTATAGTCTAGGTGGCCAAAGACTGCAAGCCTCACTCAAAGAAAAGATCTTGGGGTGAGTATAATACGAGCACATCTCCTGAGGTACACATCAATCAGATAACTGCTGCAGCATACGGGCGGCTGGCAAACCTAAGAATAGCGTTCCAATACCTCACTAAGGAATCATTCAAGACTCTGTATACCATATACGTCAGGCCCATACTGGAGTATGCAGCACCGGTTTGGAACCCACACCTGGTCAAGCACGTCAAGAAATTAGAGAAAGTGCAAGGTTTGCAACAAGACTAGTCCCAGAGCTAAGGGATTGTCCTACGAAGAAAGGTTAAGGGAAATCGGCCTGACGACACTAGAGGACAGGAGGGTTAGGGAGACATGATAACGACATATAAAATACTGCGAGGAATAGATAAGGTGGACAGAGACAAGATGTTCCAGAGAGGGGACACAGAAACAAGGGGTCATAATTGGAAGTTGAAGACTCCTATGAGTCAAAGGATGTTAGGAAGTATTTCTTCAGTCATAGAGTTGTCAGGAAGTGGAATAGCTTAGAAAGCGACATAGTGGAGGCAGGAACCATACATAGTTTTAAGACTAGGTTTGATAAAGCTCATGGAGCAGGGAGAGAGAGGACCTAGTAGCAATCAGTGAAGAGGCGGGGCCAGGAGCTATGACTCGACCCCTGCAACCACAAATAGGTGAGTACAAATAGGTGAGTACACACACGCCCCCGGTGGCCTAGTGGTAAAGCTCTCGCTTCACGCACGGAGGGCCCGGGTTCTATTCCCGGCGGGGCGGAAACATTTCGAAGTGTTTCCTTACACACATACACACACACACACATACATACAACAGGCCTAGTGTCTAATCGACATGTGCCTAGGACAAAATGGTAACTAACACACACACACCGGTGGCGTAGTGGCTAAAGCTCTCGCTTCACGCACGGAGAGCCCGGGTTCAATTCCATGGCGGGGCGGAAACATTTCGAAGTGTTTCCTTACACACACACACACGTACATACAACAGGCCTAGTGTCTAATCGACATGTGCCTAGGACAAAATGGTAACTAACACACACACACACACAATTAGAAAAAGTGCAGAGGTTTGCAACGAGACTAGTCCCGGAGCTGAGGGTCATGTCCTACGAGGAGAGGTTAATCGACTTGACGACACTAGAGGACAGGAGAGATAGGGGGAATAAGATAACGACATAAAATACTGAGATTAATCGACAAGGACAGAAACAGGATGTTCCAGAGATGGGACACAGCAACAAGGGATCACAATTGGAAGTTAAAGATTCAGAAGAGTCACAGGGATGTTAGGAATTACTTCTTCAGTCATAGAGTTGTAAGGAAGTGGAATAGTCTGGAAAGTGATGTAGTGGAGGCAGGAACAATACATAGGTTTAAGAAGAGGTATGATAAGGATCATGGAGCAGGGAGAGAGTGACCTAGTAGCGACCAGTGAAGAGGCAGGGCCAGGAGCTATGAATAGACCCCTGCAACCACAATTAGGATAGTAAAATTAGGTGAGCACAAACACACACACAGCAACAAAGGAGTATGCATCACCAGTCTTGAACCCACACCTGGTCAAGCACGTTAAGAAATTAGTGAAAGTGTAAAGGTAGAGGTAAAGGGAAATCGACCTGACGACACTGGAGGACAGAAGGGATAGGGGGGACATGATAACAACACATAAAATACTGAAAGGAATTGACAAGATGAATAGTAACACAGTGTTTGAGAGATGGGACACAGCAACAAGGGGTCGCAACTGGAAGTTGAAACTCAGATGAGTCACAGGGATGTTAGGAAGTATTTCTTCAGTCATAGAGTTGTCAGGAAGTGTAACAATCTGGAGAGTGATGTTTTGGAGGCAGAATCCATACATAGCTTTAAGAAGAGGTATTATAAAGCTCTTGGAGCAGGGAGAAAGTGGACCTAGTAATGATCAGCGAAGATGCTTTACCAGGAGCTGTGATTCGACCACTGAAACCTCAAACAGGTGAGTACAGGATGCAGGGTAGACACTGTGCCAGGGGCTCGGGAGAGACCTCAGGCACATGCTCACATGCTGCTGCTTCGCAATTGCCTCTTAACTTTACCTCTGGCAGTTTATCTATTTTTATACTAATATTCATGTTAAAGTTATAATTTCCTGTAAGTAACTGAAATGTTACAGTGTAATGAAATGTAATCTCTTTTAATATATCATCTTTACACAGACATACACACAGACACACACACACACATTATATATATATATGTTTTGCTACTGCAGCAGCCCGGCCTTGGGTCAACCTTGTCCGGTGTCTTCCTGGTCAACCAGGCTGTTGCTGCTGGCAGCCCGCTGGCCCACGTATCCATCACAGCCTGGTTGATCTTACCCTTATCTGAAGGATATTTCCGGGGATCAACGCCCCCGCAGACAGGTCCCAGACCTGAACGATTTCATTTTTTATACACACATACGTCCGAGGATACGTGCATAAATGTATTCACTCCATTCATTGAGTATGTTGCCAGAAGCGTGCTGATATTACAGTTTAGGTGGCCCTCCAAACTGCAACATCCCTCCCTTCACATGAATGCAGGAACTGAACTTTCCACCCGCAGTGCTCAAGTCCGGCTATCTAGTTTCTCTGAATTCCTCCATGAATGTTACCTTGCTCACTTTGCAATAGCAACCTAAGTAAAAAAATCCACTTGTCTCCACTTCGATCTATCTTGCTTACGTAAGTCTGTTGGATGTTCAATCCCCTAGCTCTCAAAACCTTTATACTTCTGGTAACCCCACACCTTTCTGATCTCCACGTTCCAAATTCTCTGCAAAAAGTTCACACCACACATTTCTATCAAAAACGAGAGTTTCACTGCATCCAGCCTCCTCACTGCAACGTTTAAAACCAATGCTTCATACCTATGTAACAGCGCTCATAACCCCAATACTCTGGTACATTTTCCCTTTTGCCAGCAATGATATAGTTCTTTGTCTCCACAGATGCCTCAGTGTACCACCCACTTTTTTCCCCTCTTATATTATACGGTTCAACTCATCTTTCATCGACTCATCTACTGTCAGGTTTACTCCAAAATATCTGAACACATCCACTTCTTCCATACTCCCTCCAGTGTGATATCCAGTCTCTTACTGCCTAGATTTTGTGTAACCCTCTTTACCTTCCTTTCTCGTATGTTCTATTTTAATTACATTCTTTTACGTACCCTCCCAAATTCCTTCACCAACCTTTGTAACTTCTCTTTATCAAATCTCCCAAAAGAAGAGAGTCACTGGAGAAGAGCAATTGTGACAGCTCTCACTCTTTATCTTATTCGTTATCTTTTAATCTCATCTATAAATATGTTAGACAATCATGGCGGCCTCCCACACCCCTGTCTGAGGGCGACGTTTTACTGGAAAATAATACCTCCTCCTCCTCCCCTACATACTTTAAACTGAGCCTCAGTAGCCCCCAAGAATGGATTAATCATCTTTTTTGCATTTACAATAATGATCTTAGTGAAGAGAATTATGAGAAAGTATTTAGCTGGATGAGATAAGGAAATGAAGGTGAACTGAGAGGTCTGAATAAGATTTAGCTTTATCATAATAAAACTCCTCCAGTCATGTGAGTGTACTCACCTATTTGTACTCACCTATTTGTGGTTGCAGGGGTCGAGTCGAGTGTGTGTGTGTGTGTGTGTGTGTCTGTTTAGGTGTCTGCGTCACACTGCGGATGTATATGAAAAAGCCTATTGAGTGAAACCCCAGAGGGAATAACATATACTTATAAAGTTTTGTACGTTCATGTGTTCACCACCTAGCACCTGACGTGATTATGGACGTTCATGTGTTCACCACCTAGCACCTGACGTGATTATGGACGTTCATGTGTTCACCACCTAGCACCTGACGTGATTATGGACGTTCATGTGTTCACCACCTAGCACCTGTCGTGATTATGTACGTTCATGTGTTCACCACCTAGCACCTGACGTGATTATGTACGTTCATGTGTTCACCACCTAGCACCTGACGTGATTATGTACGTTCATGTGTTCACCACCTAGCACCTGACGTGATTATGGACGTTCATGTGTTCACCACCTAGCACCTGACGTGATTATGTACGTTCATGTGTTCACCACCTAGCACCTGACGTGATTATGGACGTTCATGTGTTCACCACCTAGCACCTGACGTGATTATGGACGTTCATGTGTTCACCACCTAGCACCTGACGTGATTATGGACGTTCATGTGTTCACCACCTAGCACCTGACGTGATTATGGACGTTCATGTGTTCACCACCTAGCACCTGACGTGATTATGGACGTTCATGTGTTCACCACCTAGCACCTGACGTGATTATGTACGTTCATGTGTTCACCACCTAGCACCTGACGTGATTATGGACGTTCATGTGTTCACCACCTAGCACCTGACGTGATTATGTACGTTCATGTGTTCACCACCTAGCACCTGACGTGATTATGGACGTTCATGTGTTCACCACCTAGCACCTGACGTGATTACGTACCATCACGGATGTGATTAAATTACTAATTTAACCCAGACATAGAACCTGTCAGAATATACAAGATACGATATGGATTTGATAACTACCTATTCACGCTTTGTAATTTTCGCAGTATAGGCACGAGGATAGAATATACGATGCACTAAATTACTACCTTGCGGCACACCAGCGGGAAAACAAACAAGCCATGACCAGAGTAATTTGTAGCTCCTTTACATTGAATACCTTGAATCAAGACGTTATGTTCCATACTCGAAACTCCGCCGTTTACACCGTGATAAATGACTACGCTAACAGAGGATGTAACTTCCTGAAGTGTTCATGGACAAATGGGTACATTATGAACATCTATCATAATGGAAAGTGACAAGTATATATAGCTGTCTGGGCAGATGAATGGCCACACAATTCTCACTCCCAAGCTTCTCAACCCACGCTTGATCTAATGTCTGCAATCATCTTTAGAAACTACTATGAAGTGATTTGCGGCGCTGTATGACCCTTGTAGATTTAGAGCTTCTTTTTGGAATGCTACACCAGTCACAGTGTCAGGTGTCTAGACCAGTGTCACGACACACTCTCTTGCTTCCTGGCCAACAAAAAGTCACAACTAAACATTCTATGTGTCACAATATTCAACCCAACAGTGTATGGTAGACATCTGAACGTTACCAAGTTATGATCAGTTACCCGGGGGCTTTGTACTTCCTCGTGAATTTAATAATAATAATATTATTATTATTATAAACATGGGGGGGGGAATGGAAGGTATTCAGACTCAATTCAGGGAACCGGAGCACAGCTCCAATTCTCTAGATCAAGAGCTCCTCACCAGCGTCAAGGAACCTTCCTTTAGAAGTTTAATAATAATAATAATAATAATAATAATAACAACAATAACGTAAGTACATACGCACATGCCTCTGGATAATATAAATGTGATAATAATAATAATAATAATAATAATAACAATAACGTAGGTACATACGCACATGCCTCTGGCTAATATAAATGTGATAATAATAAAATAATAATAATAATAATAATAATAATAATAATAATAATAATTATAATAAAAATAGTTTTTATTAAGATAATGGAGATATATACAGGTGTCTAAAATGCAAGCACACTAAGACACTTTTGAGTGATGATCTGAAGGTTTCCTCTCATTTCCTACTACTTTGACCTCTAATGTATTTGTTCTGAATTGTTATCATAGTTGACGTAATATAGCTAATGGTGTGTGTGTGTGTGTGTTTGGTGTGTGTGTGTGTGTGTGTGTGTGTGGTGTGTGTGTGTGTGTGTGTGTAGTGTATGCGTGTGTGTGGTGTGTGTGTATGTGTGTGAGTGTATGGTATATGTGTGTGTATTGTGTGTGTGTGTGTGTGTGTGTGAGAGAGTGTGTGTGTGTGTGTGGGTGTGTGTGTGTGTGTCTGTGTGTGTGTGATTGAGTTTGGTGTGTGTGTGTGTACTCACCTATTTGTGGTTGCAGGGGTCGATTCATAGCTCCTGGCCCCGCCTCTTCACTGATTGCTACTAGGTCCTCTCTCTCCCTGCTCCATGAGCTTTATCAAACCTCGTCTTAAAACTATGTATGGTTCCTGCCTCCCCTACGTCACTTTCTAGGCTATTCCACTTCCTGACAACTCTATGACTGAAGAAATACTTCCTAACATATTTTTGACTCATTAGAGTCTTCAACTTCCAATTGTGACCCCTTGTTTCTGTGTCCCCTCTCTGGAACATCTTGTCTCTGTCCACCTTATCTATTCCTCGCAGTATTTTATATGTCGTTATCATGTCTTCCTAACCCTCCTGTCCTCTAGTGTCGTCAGGCAGATTTTCTTTAACCTTTCTTCGTAGGACAATCCCCTTAGCTCTGGGACTAGTCTTGTTGCAAACCTTTGCACTTTCTCTAGTTTCTTGACGTGTTT
>WNWK01007580.1:50000-92575 GCA_009830355.1 Cherax destructor | reverse complement strand
AGAGAGAAGGTAGAAGGAGAAGGGGAAGGAGAGAGATCTGCTATCTGTTTGAAACTGTACTGCTTTGGTCTGTAATCGGCTCCATTGTGCCCAGGCTCCAGTGTGGCCAGGCTCCAGTGTGGCCAGGCCCGTGTAGGGCCCAGTGTGGCCAGGCTCCAGTGTGGCCAGGCCCAGTGGGGGGCTCCACTGGGAAGGTTCCACTGTGGCCAGGCCCCGGGTGTGGGCCGGCCCAGTGTGGCCAGGCCCCAGGGGGGTTTGGGCCAGGGGCCCCATTTGGGGCCAAAGGGGGCTCCATGGGCCGGGATTTCCGGGGTGGGCCAGGCCCCCCAGTGGGCCAGGCTCCAGTGGGGCCAGGCTGTGTGGCCAGGCCCCCACCCTGGGCCAGGCCCGTGGGGCCGGCCCAGTGTGGCCAGGCCCAAATGGGGCCAGGCTCCAGTGTGGCCAGGCCTTTGGGCCAGGCCCATGGGCCAGGCCCCATGTGGCCAGGTCCATGGGCCGCCCCAGTGTCCAGCAAATTCCAAGGCAGTGTGGCCCGTTCTTGCAGCCCTGGGGCCCGGCTGTTCCGCTACTGCCCTGCTGGGTTTTTTATCGCCCCGACGGTTTTAAAAACTTTTTGACTCGCCTGTTACCTGACTACTTTCCCCGGCCCTTTTGCCTGGCGGGGTTCTTGACTACTTTTCCCCTGACTGGCTGTTTACCTGATTTTTCCCTGACGGCTGCCTGTTCCCGGGGATACTTTCCTGACTGGCTGCTGTTCCGCTATGTTCCCTGACTGGCTGCCTGTTACCTGACTACGTTCCTGACTGGCTGCTGTTACTTGACTACTGTTCCCGGGGTCCTGTTACCTGACATGTTCCTGACTGGCTGCCTGTTCCTGACTACGTTCCCTGCCCCCCTGCCTGCTTTTTTATGGGGGCTCTGTTCCCTGACTGGCGCCTGTTTACCCCTTGACCCTCCTGTTCCCGACCTTTTGGGCTGCCTTTTCCCCTGACTACTTTTCCCCTGGGCCCCCGGGCCCCCTGCCCTGTTTACCTGACTACTTTTCCCCGGGGCCCCCCTGGCCCTGCGGGGTTTACCGACTACTGTTCCCTGACCGGCCTGCCTGCCCCCCGGGGGCCCCCTACTTTTTTCCCCCTACTGGTGCCTGTTCCTGACTACTGTTCCCTGACTGGCTGCCGTTCCTGACATGTTCCTGGGCTGCTGTTTTTGACTACGTTCCCTGACTGGCTGCCTGTTACCTGACTTTTTCCCCGACGGGTTTTTCCCCCCTGACTACTTTCCCTGACGGCTGCCTGTTACCTGACTACGTTCCTGACTGGTTCTTGACTATTTTCCGACTGGCTGCCTGTTACCTGACTACTGTTCCCCTGACTGGCTGCTGTTACTTGTACTGTTCCCTGACTGGCTGCCTGTTACCTGACTACTGTTCCTGACTGGCTGCCTGTTCCCAGACTACTGTTCCCTGACCGGCTGCCTGTTACCTGATTTGTTCCCTGACTTGCCTGTTACCTGACTACTGTTCCCTGACTGACTGCCTGTTACCTGACTCTGTTCCCGACTGGCGCCTGTTCCCTGACTACTTTTCCCCTGACGGGCGCCTTTTCCCCCAAACTGCTCCCTGACTGGCTGCCTTTTCCCCTGCTACTGCCCTGACTGGCTGCCTGTTCCCTGACAACTGCCCCCTGACTGGCTGCCTTTTCCCCTGACTACTTTTCCCTGGCTGCCTTTACCTGACTACTTTTCCCCTGACTGGCTGCCTGTTACCTGACTACTGTTCCCTGACTGGTGGCTGTTACCTGACTACGTTCCCTGACTGGCTGCGTTACCTGACTACTGTTCCCTGACTGGCTGCCTGTTACCTGACTACTGTTCCTGACCGGCTGCCTGTTACCACTACTGTTCCCTGACTAGCTGCCTGTTACCTGACTACTGTTCCCTGACTGGCTGCCTGTTACCTGACTACTGTTCCCTGACTGGCTGCCTGTTCCCTGACTACTGTTCCCTGACTGGCTGCCTGTTCCTGACAACTGCTCCTGACTGGCTGCCTGTTCCCTGACTACTGCTCCCTGACTGGCTGCCTGTTCCCTGACAACTGCTCCCTGGCTGCCTGAGGAGAGTGAGGGAGAGTAAGAGGAGACCACAATAGAGTAACACACGGAGATAAGGATCAGCAGGAAGAGACAGTGTAAACAAAGAGACGACAATGTATCTCACCTGACAGCTAGGCGGCTGCTCCACAATAATAATAATAATAATAATAATAATAATAATAATAATAATAATAATAATAATAATAATAATAATAATAATAATAATAATAATAATAATAATAAAAATAATAATAATAATAATAATAATAATAATAATAATAATCTTTATTTCTACAAGTAAATGATACAACTTATACAGACCATAACTGACATCAATGACATACTGCTACATAGAAACCTCTTGTTATGTAGAGCATTTTCAGCAACTTAGGTTACTTTTCTCCCCAAGATGCGACCCACATCAGTCCACTAACACCCAGGTAGCTACTTACTGCTAGGTGAACAGTAACAGCAGGTCTCTTAAGGAAACGCCCCAATGTTACCACCCGTACCAGGGATCGAACCATGAACCCCAGTGAGTGAGTTGAATGAGCTAACAACAGATTAGACACATACACGAGTGAGAAAGGTCAGATTTAAAGAGGAGCTGCCTAACATAGACCAACTGCAGGGTCTTCAGGGTTTCATCAACACAACGACAAGGTTGACGCACTCTTGTCTGGCAACACTGCAAAAACAAATGAATATAGAAATAAAGAAGAGAAATGAGTAGCCAGGAGAGACATAGAAGTGTAAGAAGAGAAACATAGAGAGGATGTAAGATCTTAGTTCAATTGTTATAAGGAAACAAAGAGAAAATGCAAGTAGGAGGAAGAATGGCACTCCTGATCAACATGGATGGTCAACACTACACACAACAAGGTACTAGGATGGTCAACACTACACACAACAAGGTACTAGGATGGTCAACACTACACACAACAAGGTACTAGGATGGTCAACACTACACACAACAAGGTACTAGGATGGTCAACACTACACACAACAAGGTACTAGGATGGTCAACACTACACACAACAAGGTACTAGGATAGTCAACACTACACACAACAAGGTACTAGGATGGTCAACACTACACACAACAAGGTACTAGGATGGTCAACACTACACACAACAAGGTACTAGGATGGTCAACACTAAACACAACAAGGTACTAGGATGGTCAACACTACACACAACAAGGTACTAGGATGGTCAACACTACACACAACAAGGTACTAGGATAGTCAACACTACACACAACAAGGTACTAGGATGGTCAACACTACACACAACAAGGTACTAGGATGGTCAACACTACACACAACAAGGTACTAGGATGGTCAACACTACACACAACAAGGTACTAGGATGGTCAACACTACACACAACAAGGTACTAGGATGGTCAACACTACACTCAACAAGGTACTAGGATGGTCAACACTACACACAACAAGGTACTAGGATGGTCAACACTACACACAACAAGGTACTAGGATGGTCAACACTACACACAACAAGGTACTAGGATGGTCAACACTACACACAACAAGGTACTAGGATGTTCAACACTACACACAACAAGGTACTAGGATGGTCAACACTACACACAACAAGGTACTAGGATGGTCAACACTACACACAACAAGGTACTAGGATGGTCAACACTACACACAACAAGGTACTAGGATGGTCAACACTACCACAACAAGGTACTAGGATGTCAACACTACACACAACAAGGTACTAGGATGGTCAACACTACACACAACAAGGTACTAGGATGGTCAACATTACACACAACAAGGTACTAGGATGGTCAACACTACACACAACAAGGAACTAGGATGGTCAACACTACCACAACAAGGTACTAGGATGTCAACACTACTCACAACAAGGTACTAGGATGGTCAACACTACACACAACAAGGTACTAGGATGGTCAACACTACACCAACAAGGTACTAGGATGGTCAACACTACACCAACAAGGTACTAGGATGGTCAACACTACACACAACAAGGTACTACGATGGTCAACACTACACACAACAAGGTACTAGGATGGTCAACACTACACACAACAAGGTACTAGGATGGTCAACACTACACACAACAAGATACTAGGATGGTCAACACTACACACAACAAGGTACTAGGATGGTCAACACTAACACAACAAGGTACTAGGATGGTCAACACTACACACAACAAGGTACTAGGATGGTCAACACTACACACAACAAGGTACTAGGATGGTCAACATAACAAACAAGTACTAGGATGGTCAACACAAACGTCAGGATGGTCAACACTACACACAACAAGGTACTAGGATGGTCAACACTACACACAACAAGGTACTAGGATGGTCAACACTACACACAACAAGATACTAGGATGGTCAACACTACACACAACAAGGTACTAGGATGGTCAACACTACACACAACAAGGTACTAGGATGGTCAACACTACACACAACAAGGTACTAGGATGGTCAACACTATACACAAAAAGGTACTAGGATGGTCAACACTACTCACAGCAAGGTACTAGGATGGTCAACCCTACACACAAGGTACTATGATGGTCAACACTACACACAACATGATACTAGGATGGTCAACACTACTCACAACAAGGTACTAGGATGGTCAACACTACACTAAACAAGGAACTACGATGGTCAACACTACACACAAAAGGTACCAGGATGGTCAACACTACAAACAACAAGGTACTAGGATGGTTAACACTACACACAACAAGGTACAAGGAGGGTCAACACTTCACTAAACAAGGTACTAGGATGGTCAACACTACACACAACAAGGAACTAGGATGGTCAAAACTACACACAAGGTACTAGGATGGTCAACACTACACACAACAAGGTACTAGGATGGTCAACACTACACACAACTAGGTACTAGGATGGTCAACACTACTCACAACAAGGTACTAGGATTGTCAACACTACTCACAGCAAGGTACTAGTATGGTCAACACTACACACAACAAGGTACTAGGATGGTCAACACTACACTCAACAAGGTACTAGAATAGTTAACACTACACAAAAGGTACTATGATAGTCAACACTACACTCAACACGGTACTAGGATGGTCAACACTACACTCAACAAGGTACTAGAATGGTCAACACTACACTCAACAAGGTACTAGGATGGTCAACACTACACTCAACAAAGTACTAGGATGGTCAACACTACACACAACACAGTACAAGGATGGTCAACACTACACACAAGACGGTACTAGGATGGTCAACACCACAAACAACACGGTATTAGGATGGTCAACACAACACTCAACACGGTACTATGATAGTCAACACTACACTCAACAAGGTACTAGAATGGTCAACACTACACTCAACAAGGTACTAGAATAGTTAACACTACACAAAAGGTACTATGATAGTCAACACTACACTCAACACGGTACTAGGATGGTCAACACTACACTCAACAAGGTACTAGAATGGTCAACACTACACTCAACAAGGTACTAGGATGGTCAACACTACACTCAACAAAGTACTAGGATGGTCAACACTACACTCAACACAGTACTAGGATGGTCAACACTACACACAACACGGTACTAGGATGGTCAACAGTACACACAACACGGTACTAGGATGGTCAAACCTATACACAACGCGGTACTAAGATGGTCAACACTACACTCAACAAGGTACAAGGATGGTCAACACTACACACAAGACGGTACTAGGATGGTCAACACTACACACAACACGGTAATAGGATAGTCAACACTACACACAAGACGGTACTAGGATGGTCAACACTACACACAACACGGTCACTCAACAAGGTACTAGGATGGTCAACACTACACTCAACAAGGTACTAGGATGGTCAACACTACACTCAACAAAGTACTAGGATGGTCAACACTACATATAACAAGGTACTAGGATAGTCAACACTATTCACAAGGTACTAGGATGGTCAACACTACACACAACACGGTACTAGGATGGTCAACACTATAAACAAGACGGTACTAGGATGGTCAACACTACACACAACACGGTACTAGGATGGTCAACACTACACACTACAAGGTACTAGGATGGTCAACACTACACTTAACACGGTACTAGGATGGTCAACACTACACACAACAAGGTACTAGGATGGTCAACACTACACACAACAAGGTACTAGGATGGTCAACACTACACTGAACACGGTACTAGGAAAGTCAACACTACACTCAACAAGGTACGTGGATGGTCAACACTACACTCAATAAGGTACTAGGATGGTCAACACTACACACAAAAAGGTACTAGGATGGTCAACACTACACACAACAAGGTACTAGGATGGTCAACACTACACACAACAAAGTACTAGGATGGTCAACACTACACTCAACACGGTACTAGGATGGTCAACACTACACACAAGAAGGTACTAGGGTGGTCAACACTACACTCAACAAGGTACGAGGATGGTCAACACTACACTCAACAAGGTACTAGGATGGTCAACACTACACACAAAAGGTAGTAGGATGGTCAACACTACACACAACAAGGTACTAGGATGGTCAACAAGGTACTAGGATGGTCACCAAGGTACTAGGATGGTCAACACTACACACAACAAGGTACTAGGATGGTCAACACTACACTCAACACGATACTAGGATGGTCAACACTACACTCAACAAGGTACTAGGATGGTCAACACTACACACAAGACGGTACTAGGATGGTCAAGACTACACTCAACACGATACTAGGATGGTCAACACTACACACAAGACGGTACTAGGATGGTCAAGACTACACTCAACACGGTACTAGGGTGGTCAACACTACACACAAGACGGTACTAGGATGGTCAACACTACACACAACACGGTAATAGGATGGTCAACACTACACTCAACAAGGTACTAGGATGGTCAACACTACACTCAACAAGGTACTAGGATGGTCAACACTACACTCAACAAAGTACTAGGATGGTTAACACTACATACAACAAGGTACTAGGATGGTCAACACTACTCACAACAAGGTACTAGGATGGTCAACACTACACACAAGACGGTACTAGGATGGTCAACACTACACTCAACAAAGTACTCGGATGGTCAACACTACACACAACACGGTACTAGGATGGTCAACACTATAAACAAAACGGTACTAGGATGGTCAACACTACACACAACACGGTACTAGGATGGTCAACACTACGCACAACAAGGTACTAGGATGGTCAACACTACACTTAACACGGTACTAGGATGGTCAACACTACACACAACAAGGTACTAGGATGGTCAACACTACACACAACAAGGTACTAGGATGGTCAACACTACACTCAACACGGTACTAGGAAAGTCAACAAGGTACGAGGATGGTCAACACTACACTCAATAAGGTACTAGGATGGTCAACACTACACACAAAAAGGTACTAGGATGGTCAACACTACACACAACAAGGTACTAGGATGGTCAACACTACACACAAGACGGTACTAGGATGGTCAAGACTACACTCAACACGGTACTAGGATGGTCAACACTTCACACAAGACGGTACTAGGGTGGTCAACACTACACTCAACAAGGTACGAGGATGGTCAACACTACACTCAACAAGGTACTAGGATGGTCAACACTACACACAAAAAGGTAGTAGGATGGTCAACACTACACACAACAAGGTACTAGGATGTCAACAAGGTACTAGGATGGTCAACACTACACACAACAAGGTACTAGGATGGTCAACACTACACTCAACACGGTACTAGGATGGTCAACACTACACTCAACAAGGTACTAGGATGGTTAACACTACACACAAAAAGGTACTAGGATGGTGAAGACTACACTCAACACGGTACTAGGATGGTCAACACTACACACAAGACGGTACTAGGATGGTCAAGACTACACTCAACACGGTACTAGGATGGTCAACACTACACACAAGACGGTACTAGGGTGGTCAACACTACACTCAACAAGGTACGAGGATGGTCAACACTACACTCAACAAGGTACTAGGATGGTCAACACTACACACAAAAAGGTAGTAGGATGGTCAACACTACACACAACAAGGTACTAGGATGGTTAACAAGGTACTAGGATGGTCAACACTACACACAACAAGGTACTAGGATGGTCAACACTACACTCAACACGGTACTAGGATGGTCAACACTACACTCAACAAGGTACTAGGATGGTCGACACTACACACAAAAAGGTACTAGGATGGTCAAGATTACACTCAACACGGTACTAGGATGGTCAACACTACACACAAGACGGTACTAGGATGGTCAAGACTACACTCAACACGGTACTAGGATGGTCAACACTACACTCAACACGGTACTAGGATGGTCAACACTACATACAAGACGGTACTAGGATGGTCAACACTACACACAAGACGGTACTAGGATGTTCAACACTACACTCAACACGGTACTAGGATGGTCAACACTACACACAACAAGGTACTAGGATGGTCAACACTAAACTCAACACGGTACTAGGATGGTCAACACTACACTCAACAAGGTACTAGGATGATCAACACTACACTCAACACGGTACTAGGATGGTCAACACTACACACAAGAAGGTACTAGGATGGTCAACACTACACACAACAAGGTACTAGGATGGTCAACACTTCACTCAACAAGGTACTAGGATGGTCAACACTACACTCAACACGGTACTAGGATGGTTAACGCTATACACAACAAGGTACTAGGATGGTCAACACTACACACAAGACGGTACTAGGATGGTCAACACTACACACAAGACGGTACTAGGATGGTCAACACTACACACAACAAGGTACTAGGATGGTCAACACTACACTCAACAAGGTACTAGGATGGTCAACACTACTCACAACAAGGTACTAGGATGGTCAACACTACACACAACAAGGTACTGGTCAACACTACACACAACAAGGTACTAGGATGGTCAACACTACACACAACAAGGTACTGGTCAACACTACACTCAACAAGGTACTAGGATGGTCAACACTACACTCAACAAGGTACTAGGATGGTCAACACTACACACATGACGGTACTAGGATGGTCAACACTACACACAACAAGGTACTAGGATGGTCAACACTACACACAACAAGGTACTGGTCAACACTACACTCAACACGGTACTAGGATGGTCAACACTACACACAACAAGGTACTAGGATGGTCAACACTACACACAAGACGGTACTAGGATGGTCAACACTACACACAACAAGGTACTAGGATGGTCAACACTACACACAACAAGGTACTGGTCAACACTACACTCAACAAGGTACTAGGATGGTCAACACTACACACAACAAGGTTGTGGTCAACACTACACTCAACAAGGTAGTAGGATGGTCAACACTACACACAACAATGTACTGGTCAACACTACACTCAACAAGGTACTAGGATGGTCAACACTACACACAAGACGGTACTAGGATGGTCAACGCTACACACAACAAGGTACTAGGATGGTCAACACTACACTCAACAAGGTACTAGGATGGTCAACACTACTCACAACAAGGTACTAGGATGGTCAACACTACACACAACAAGGTACTGGTCAACACTACACTCAACAAGGTACTAGGATGGTCAACACTACACACAACAAGGTACTGGTCAACACTACACACAACAAGGTACTGGTCAACACTACACTCAACAAGGTACTAGGATGGTCAACACTACACACAACAAGGTACTGGTCAACACTACACACAACAAGGTACTGGTCACCACTACACTCAACAAGTTACTAGGATTGTCACCACTACACTCAACAAGGTACTAGGATGGTCAACACTACGCTCAACAAGGTACGAGGCTGTGCCACCACACAAACAACAACAATGGGAAGCATAATAATGTCAGCAGCCCTGACACAAATCTTGTAACTGCTGGACAAAATATCGTAGACATAAATGTTGCTGCGATATTGAAAGTAGAATATATGACAAATATTATCTAAAGCTATAGGAAGATTATCAGAACGAAAATGGTGGGGCAGGAAGAGTTTTTGTTTACCAGATCACAACCAGTACTAGTTTGTGAGTGTAAAGTGCTGGTTTCACGGGAGTTGTATCACAAGTGACAGTGATAAAGTACGTTGGATTGCGTGCCGTCAGCAGTAACAGCCTGATGAATCAGGTTTTGACCCTCCACGAGGCCTGGTCATTGACCGGGGCGTTAACCCCTGGAAAACCCTGCAGGTAGGGCTGGGTGAACTGCATGTGACTCGTACTGTGAGAGACATTTGATTCTATAGCAAAAGACAATACCAAGAAAAGTTCTATAATGAATGACAGAATACCTGAAGGAAAGAGACAGAGTTATGGACAACGAGGTCTCTTCATGAAGGGCAGAAGTGATGAACGAGGTCCCACAACGCTCAGTACTGGGATCAATATTTTCCCTCGTGTTGACAAACATGTCACAGGAGATAGCGTCCTATGGTAGCGTTTATATTGCATACCTAATGACGAAAATTAAACTTAGAGAAGCGTGTGAAGCACTGCAGTAGACAAGACAACAGTGTGAAGCACTGCAGTAGACAAGACAACATGTGAAGCACTGCAGTAGACAAGACAACAGTGTGAAGCACTGCAGTAGACAAGACAACAGTGTGAAGCACTGCAGTAGACAAGACAACAGTGTGAAGCACTGCAGTAGACAAGACAACAGTGTGAAGCACTGCAGTAGACAAGACACCAGTGTGAAGCACTGCAGTAGACAAGACAACAGTGTGAAGCACTGCAGTAGACAAGACAACAGTGTGAAGCACTGCAGTAGACAAGACAACAGTGTGAAGCACTGCAGTAGACAAGACAACAGTGTGAAGCACTGCAGTAGACAAGACAACAGTGTCAAGCACTGCAGTAGACAAGACAACAGTGTTAAGCACTGCAGTAGACAAGACAACAGTGTCAAGCACTGCAGTAGACAAGACAACAGTGTCAAGCACTGCAGTAGACAAGACAACAGTGTGAAGCCCTGCAGTAGACAAGACAAAAGTGTCAAGCACTGAAGTAGACAAGACAACAGTGTGAAGCACTGCAGTAGACAAGACAACAGTGTCAAGCACTGCAGTAGACAAGACAACAGTGTGAAGCACTGCAGTAGACAAGACAACAGTGTGAAGCACTGCAGTAGACAAGACAACAGTGTGAAGCACTGCAGTAGACAAGACAACAGTGTGAAGCACTGCAGTAGACAAGACAACAGTGTGAAGCACTGCAGTAGACAAGACAACAGTGTCAAGCACTGCAGTAGACAAGACAACAGTGTCAAGCACTGCAGTAGACAAGACAACAGTGTCAAGCACTGCAGTAGACAAGACAACAGTGTGAAGCACTGCAGTAGACAAGACAACAGTGTGAAGCACTGCAGTAGACAAGACAACAGTGTCAAGCACTGCAGTAGACAAGACAACAGTGTCAAGCACTGAAGTAGACAAGACAACAGTGTGAAGCACTGCAGTAGACAAGACAACAGTGTCAAGCACTGCAGTAGACAAGACAACAGTGTCAAGCACTGCAGTAGACAAGACAACAGTGTGAAGCACTGCAGTAGACAAGACAACAGTGTGAAGCACTGCAGTAGACAAGACAACAGTGTGAAGCACTGCAGTAGACAAGACAACAGTGTGAAGCACTGCAGTAGACAAGACAACAGTGTCAAGCACTGCAGTAGACAAGACAACAGTGTCAAGCACTGCAGTAGACAAGACAACAGTGTCAAGCACTGCAGTAGACAAGACAACAGTGTCAAGCACTGCAGTAGACAAGACAACAGTGTGAAGCACTGCAGTAGACAAGACAACAGTGTGAAGCACTGCAGTAGACAAGACAACAGTGTCAAGCACTGCAGTAGACAAGACAACAGTGTCAAGCACTGAAGTAGACAAGACAACAGTGTGAAGCACTGCAGTAGACAAGACAACAGTGTCAAGCACTGCAGTAGACAAGACAACAGTGTCAAGCACTGCAGTAGACAAGACAACAGTGTGAAGCACTGCAGTAGACAAGACAACAGTGTGAAGCACTGCAGTAGACAAGACAACAGTGTGAAGCACTGCAGTAGACAAGACAACAGTGTGAAGCACTGCAGTAGACAAGACAACAGTGTAAGCACTGCAGTAGACAAGACAACAGTGTCAAGCACTGCAGTAGACAAGACAACAGTGTGAAGCACTGCAGTAGACAAGACAACAGTGTGAAGCACTGCAGTAGACAAGACAACAGTGTCAAGCACTGCAGTAGACAAGACAACAGTGTGAAGCACTGCAGTAGACAAGACAACAGTGTCAAGCACTGCAGTAGACAAGACAACAGTGTGAAGCACTGCAGTAGACAAGACAACAGTGTCAAGCACTGCAGTAGACAAGACAACAGTGTGAAGCACTGCAGTAGACAAGACAACAGTGTGAAGCACTGCAGTAGACAAGACAACAGTGTGAAGCACTGCAGTAGACAAGACAACAGTGTGAAGCACTGCAGTAGACAAGACAACAGTGTGAAGCACTGCAGTAGACAAGACAACAGTGTCAAGCACTGCAGTAGACAAGACAACAGTGTGAAGCACTGCAGTAGACAAGACAACAGTGTGAAGCACTGCAGTAGACAAGACAACAGTGTCAAGCACTGCAGTAGACAAGACAACAGTGTGAAGCACTGCAGTAGACAAGACAACAGTGTGAAGCACTGCAGTAGACAAGACAACAGTGTGAAGCACTGCAGTAGACAAGACAACAGTGTGAAGCACTGCAGTAGACAAGACAACAGTGTGAAGCACTGCAGTAGACAAGACAACAGTGTGAAGCACTGCAGTAGACAAGACAACAGTGTGAAGCACTGCAGTAGACAAGACAACAGTGTAAGCACTGCAGTAGACAAGACAACAGTGTGAAGCACTGCAGTAGACAAGACAACAGTGTGAAGCACTGCAGGACAAGACAACAGTGTGAAGCACTGCAGTAGACAAGACAACAGTGTGAAGCACTGCTAGACAAGACAACAGTGTCAAGCACTGCAGTAGACAAGACAACAGTGTCAAGCATATAAGAGAGTGAAGTGTGAGTGACACATAGTGACCTGAAGAGTGAAGTGTGAGTGACACATAGTGACCTGAAGAGTGAGGTGTGAGTGACACATAGTGACCTGAAGAGTGAGTGTGAGTGACACATAGTGACCTGAAGAGTGAGGTGTGAGTGACACATAGTGACCTGAAGAGTAAGGTGTGAGTGACACATAGTGACCTGAAGAGTAAGGTGAGAGACACATAGTGACCTGAAGAGTGAGATGTGAGTGACACATAGTGACCAAGTAAGGTGTGAGTGACACATAGTGACCTGAAGAGTGAGGTGAGTGACACATAGTGACCTGAAGAGTAAGGTGTGAGTGACACATAGTGACCTGAAGAGTGAAGTGAGTGACACATAGTGACCTGAAGAGTATGGTGTGAGTGACACATAGTGACCTGAAGAGTGAGGTGTAGTGACACATAGTGACCTGAAGAGTGAGGTGTTAGTGACACATAGCGACCTGAACATTGAAGTGCGAGTGACACATAGTGACCTGAAGAGTAAGGTGGAGTGACACATAGTGACCTGAAGAGTAAGGTGAGTGACACAGTGACCTGAAGAGTGGGGTGTGAGTGACACATAGCGAACTGAACAGTGAAGTGTGAGTGACACATAGTGACCTGAAGAGTGAAGTGTGAGTGACACATAGTGACCTGAAGAGTGAGGTGGAGACACATAGCGACCTGAACAGTGAAGTGTTAGTGACACATATTGACCTGAAGAGAAGTGTGAGTGACACATAGCTACCTGAAGAGTGAGTGTGAGTGACACATAGTGACCTGAAGAGGAAGTGTGAGTGACACATAGTGACCTGAAGAGTGAAGTGTGAGTGACATAGTGACCTGAAGAGTGAGGTGTGAGTGACACATAGTGACCTGAAGAGTGAAGTGGGAATGACACATAGTGACCTGAAGAGTGAAGTGTGAGTGACACATAGTGACCTGAAGAGTGAAGTGTGAATGACACATAGTGACCTGAAGAGTGAGGTGTGAGTGACACATAGTGACCTGAAGAGTGAAGTGTGAGTGACACATAGTGACCTGAAGAGTGAAGTGTGAGTGACACATAGTGACCTGAAGAGTGAAGTGTGAGTGACACATAGTGAAAGACGTTATCAAGGTCCTAGGGTCCTAACGTTTTCAAACAAATACATGTTAGTGTCTGTTAACCTGTCCTTTAAAACCAGTAAGATTCATTCAACTTGGTATATTTATACACCATAGGAAGGTTAGCATGGGCCACCACTGATCACAAATGCAAGTTTTACAGACGTATCCCACACCAGCGTGTATAAAGGACGTATATTAGGAGCTGCAGCGACAACCTTACACATATGATGAAGCTGGTAAACTACATCATGTATACTACATTATGTAAACTACATCATGTATACTAGATTCACAGGCAGAGTCTGGAAACTAAACTGGTCCCGGAGCTGAGTGTTGACCTACCAGGAGAGACTAAAACAAATGAACAACATGTTGAACGTGCACACTGCCAAGTCAAGCCTCGTTCAACACTCCAGAAAAGAGCTCAACCACATAAGGTATCCTCCCGGGGATACTTAACTAGAGAAAGTACCAGGACTCGCTACTACACTGGTACCGGAACTACACAACGCCATCTATAGAAAAAGTTTACACCAGCTGGATATAAATAATCTGGAAGAACGGTGATCAAGAGGAGACATGGTCACGCCATACACGATACCCGTGGCAGAGTCGGGGTAGACAAAGGTAGACTGCACCAGGGTAAACAAGGGTAGACTGCACCAGGGTAGACAAGGGTAGACTGCACCAGGGTAAACAAGGGTAGACTGCACCAGGATAGACAAGGGTAGACTGCACCAGGGTAGGCAAGGGTAGACTGCACCAGGGTAAACAAGGGTAGACTGCACCAAGGTAGACAAGGGTAGACTGCACCAGGGTAAACAAGGGTAGACTGCACCAGGATAGACAAGGGTAGACTGCACCAGGGTAGGCAAGGGTAGACTGCACCAGGGTAAACAAGGCTAGGCTGCACCAGGGTAAACAAGGGTAGACTGCACCAGGACAAACAAGGGTAGATTGCACCAGGGTAAACAAGGGTAGATTGCACCACGGTAGACAAGGGTAGACTGCACCAGGGTAAACAAGGGTAGACTGCACCAGGGTAGACAAGGGTGGACTGCACCAAGGCAGACAAGGGTAGACTGCAAGAGGATAAACAAGGGTGGACTGCACCAGGGTAAACAAGGGTAGACTGCACCAGGGTAAACAAGGGTAGACTGCACCAGGGTAGACAAGGGTAAACTGCCCCAGGGTAAACAAGGGTAGACTACCCCAGGGTAGACAAGGTAGACTGCACAAGGGTAGACTGCACCAGGGTAGACAAGGGTAGACTGCACCAGGGTAGACAAGGGTAGACTGCACCAGGGTAGACAAGGGTAGACTGCACCAGGGTAGACAAGGGTAGACTGCACCAGGGTAGATAAGGGTAGACTGCACCAGGGTAGACAAGGGTAGACTGCACCAGGGTAGACAAGGGTAGACTGCACCAGGGTAGACAAGGGTAGACTGCCAGAGGGTAGACAAGGTAGACTGCCCAGAGTAGACAAGGGTAGACTGCCCCAGGGTAGACCAGAGTAGACTGCACCAGGATAGACAAGGGTAGACGGCCCCAGAGTAGACAAGGGTAGACTGCACCAGGGTAGACAAGGGTAGACTGCACCAGGTTAGACAAGGGTAGACTGCACCAGGGTAGACAAGGGTAGACTGCACCAGGGTAGACAAGGGTAGACTGCACCAGGGTAGACAAGGGTAGACTGCCCCAGGGTAGACAAGGGTAGACTGCCCCAGATTAGACAAGGGTAGACTGCCCCAGGGTAGACAAGGGTAGACTGCCCCAGGGTAGACAAGGGTAGACTGCCCCAGGGTAGACAAGGGTAGACTGCACCAGGGTAGACAAGGGTAGACTGCACCAGGGTAGACAAGGGTAGACTGCCCCAGAGTAGACAAGGGTAGACTGCCCTAGGGTAGACAAGGGTAGACTGCCCCAGGGTAGACAAGGGTAGACTGCACCAGGGTAGACAAGGGTAGACTGCCCCAGGGTAGACAAGGGTAGACTGCCCCAGAGTAGACAAGGGTAGACTGCCCCAGGGTAGACAAGGGTAGACTGCACCATGAGTACAACAATACACAGTAATTCTCACATCAAAGGATGAAACTTATTGAGACGTTTCGCTCAGAAACGTCTCAATAAGTTCCATTTTCCTATGTGTTGGTTATGTGTATTCAGTGACAAGTATCAAATAAAGATAATAATAATAATATCTTATTTACTACCAGTACATGTACAAGGTATACACAGCTGACGTCACTGACATACTAATATACAGAAAGACCCTTGTTATGCTGAGCATTTCCCGTAAATTAGGTCAGTTTTGTCCCAGGATGCCACCCACACCAGTCCACTAACACCCAGGATGCCACCCACACCAGTCCACTAACACCCAGGATGCCACCCACACCAGTCCACTAACACCCAGGATGTCACCCACACAAGTCAACTAACACCCAGGATGCCACCCACACCAGTCCACTAACACCCAGGATGCCACCCACACCAGTCAACTAACACCCAGGATGCCACCCACACCCAGTCAACTAACACCCAGGATGCCACCCACACCAGTCAACTAACACCCAGGATGCCACAAAAACCAGTCAACTAACACCCAGGATGCCACCCACACCAGTCCACTATCACCCAGGATGCCACCCACACCAGTCCACTAACACCCAGGATGCCACCCACACCAGTCAACTAACACCCAGGATGCCACCGACACAAGTCCACTAACACCCAGGATGCCACCCACACCAGTCCACTAACACCCAGGATGCCACCCACACCAGTCCACTAACACCCAGGATACCACCCACACCAGTCAACTAACACCCAGGATGCCACCCACACCAGTCCACTAACACCCAGGATGCCACCCACACCAGTCCACTAACACCCAGGATGCCACCCACACCAGTCCACTAACACCCAGGATACCACCCACACCAGTTAACTAACACCCAGCATGCCACCCACACCAGTCCACTAACACCCAGGATGCCACCCACACTAATCCTCTAACACTGAGGTACCTGCTTACTGCTAGGTGAACAGGGACAACAGGTGTCTTAAGGAAACACGTCCTAATATTTCCACCCGTACCGGGGATCGACCCACGGACCTCAGTGTGTGAGCTGAGTGCGCTACCAGTTAAGTTACGGGACACATTAAGAACGTCAGAAAGGCATCCCTATATCACACAAGCCCCAGCCCTCTCTACCTCAGTGTAATAATATATGTCGGTTATGAAGTTATGATAGAGGGAAAGTAAACAATAAGTGTATGTATGTTAGGCACTCTCCAGGCACTCTCCAGGCACTCTCCAGGCACTCTCCAGGCACTCTCCAGGCACTCTCCAGGTACTCTCCAGGCACTCTCCAGGCACTCTCCAGGCACTCTCCAGGTACTCTCCAGGCACTCTCCAGGCACTCTCCAGGCACTCTCCAGGCACTCTCCAGGCACTCTCCAGGCACTCTCCAGGCACTCTCCAGCCATTGTTCTTTAAATATATGTTAGATTCAGTGCCAAATATGAAGTTGATTGGTTGAGGTTTAGCCTACAACATTTGCGATTGAAATTTTGGAATATGTATTACTGAGTAGCGCAGATCAGTGTTTTAAGTACTGTATTTATGTAGTCTGCTGTATTTAAAAACATTAACCAACTGTATCAGTGATTATGGTGGAGCTGCCATTGCTACCGCCACCTTAATGGACAATGGTATTATCACCAAGGACGACAAAAGTCAAGTTACTGGAGCACAGAAGTTACCAGATGCCGGACACAAATACCGAATGGACAATGTGGCTCCTGTTGTCAACTCAACAACAGTAGTGATTCCCAAACTAAAGTGGCAAGAACTATCATTCCATTGTTGACTGGAAGACTGAACTCAAAACTGAGCCTCCTTTCAATACTTCTCTATCAGATCAACAGTTATGAAAATTATTGAGACTCCACTGGAGGCGCTCAAGTGGCCACACAACACTCAAGCTGTTGAGAGAGGAATAACATTGATAAGAACATAAGAACATAAGAAAGAAGGAACACTGCAGCAGGCCTACTGGCCCATGCGAGGCAGGTCCAAATCTCCAACGGCTTAAGCCAATGCCCCGACCCAGCCAGGTCAGGTTACATTCACTTAAGGAAGGAGCACTGCATCTGACCTAGTAGCACAACCTAGTCAGGACCAATTCACACCCAACCGCACCCACTCATATAATTGTCCAGCCGACCACCTGGTCAGGTCACTTCCACTTAAGGAATTAGTACAGGTCAGGTTACATTCACTTAAGGAAGGAGCACTGCATCTGACCTAGTACAAGCTCACACCCATCCACACCCACTCATGTATTTATCTAACCTATTTTTAAAACTACACAACGTCTTAGCATCTATGACGGTACTCGGGAGTTTGTTCCACTCATCCACAACTCTATTACCAAACCAGTGCTTTCCTATATCCTTCCTGAATCTGAACTTTTCCAACTTGAAACCATTGCTGCGAGTCCTGTCTTGGTTGGATATTTTCAGCACGCTATTTACATCCCTTTGTTTATTCCTGTTTTCCATTTGTACACCTCAATCATATCCCCTAATTCTACGCCTTTCTAGAGAGTGCAGATTCAGGGCCCTCAGTCTATCCTCATAGGGAAGATTTCTGATACATGGGATCAACTTTGTCATCCTCCTCTGTACGTTTTCCAGTGCATTTATATCCATTCTGTAATACGGTGACCAGAACTGTGCAGCATAATCTAAATGAGGCCTAACCAAAGATATATAGAGTTGAAGAACAACCTGAGGACTTCTGTTATTTATACTTCTTGATATGAAGCCAAGGATTCTGTTAGCTTTATTGCGAACACTTATGCACTGTTGTCTAGGCTTCAGATTACTACTAACCAGAACTCCTAAATCCTTCTCGCAATTACAAGTAATAAGATCTATATTATTCAGCTTATATGTGGCATGGTTATTGTCCTGCCCAACATTTAGAACTTTGCATTTGTTTACATTAAACTGCATCTGCCACTTCTCCGACCACTGCATCAGTCTATTCAAATCATCCTGGAGTGCTCTAATGTCCTCGTTTGAATGAATTGGACGGCCTATTTTGGTGTCATCAGCAAATTTACTTATGCTACTATTTATTCCCTCATCTATGTCGTTTATGTAAATTGTAAACAACAGGGGCCCAAAACTGACCCCTGTGGAACACCGCTTGAGACACGCCCCCATTCTGATTTCTCTCCATTTATGCAAACTCTCTGCCGCCTATTAGTCAACCATGCCTCTACCCAGGAAAAATTTCTCCTCCTATTCCGTGTGCCTTAAGTTTCCTCAGTAGCCTCTGATGTGGAACTTTATCGAAAGCCTTACTGAAGTCCATATACACAATATCATATTCATTACCATGATCTACTTCCTCAAACACCTTAGTGAAAAAAGTTAGTAAATTCGTAAGACATGAACGCCCCTTTGTAAAACCGTGTTGAGATTCATTAATCAATCTATGCTTTTCAAGATGGCTACGAATTGCCTCGGCAATTATTGATTCCATAAATTTACCAACTATGGAGGTAAGGCTTATTGGTCTATAGTTCGAAGCTAAGGACCTGTCACCTGCCTTGTAAATAGGTATTACATTTGCCCTTTTCCACTTGTCTGGCACTATGCCAGTTTGTAGTGATATATTGAAAAGATTTGCCAAAGGTTTGCTAAGTTCCTCTTTACATTCCTTTAAAACTCTTGCAAACAGTTCATCAGGGCCTGGGGATTTGTTAGGTTTTAATTTCTCTATTTGTCTGAGGACCATGTCACTAGTTACCCCAATCGAGCATAGTCTGTTATCTTCCAGTTCTACATAATTTATTATTTCTGGAATTCTGCTAGTATCTTCCTGAGTAAAAACTGAGAGGAAGTAAGTATTGAAAATTTCACACATATCCTTATCACTGTCCGTGATCTGTCCTGAGTTACTCTTAAGTGGGCCTATCTTGTCCCTAATCTTACTTCTGTATACCTGAAAGAACCCTTTTGGGTTAGTCTTCGAATCCCTTTTTGCTTTTCTTATTCCTTTTTTATTTCTCTCTTTAATTGAAAATATTGATTTCTTATCTGTCCATCCCCTCTTTTGATACGCCTATATATGCCTCTATTTTGACCAATGAGATGTTTTAATCTATTGTTCATCCATTTAGGATCATTTTTGTTAGATCTAATTTCCTACTCGAAACAAAAGTTGTCTGGGCAGCTAGAACTATGCTCTGAAAAACGTCATATTGGCAACAAAACCACCTACCTGACCCATAGTCAGGTCATCCCAATTAGCCCACCTAGGTAATTTCTCAGCCCCATGAAGTCGGCTACACGAAAGTCTGGAACTGAGACTTGATTGCAGTTACCTGGGTAATTCCATGATATATTAAAACTAAGTGATTTGTGATCGCTTTCCCCAAGCTCTTCATTAACCTCAAGATTATTAATTAGTGATTCTTTGTTAGCAAGAACCAAATCAAGCAAGTTGCTACCTCTAGTTGGTTCTGTCACAAACTGTTTTAAAAAACAATCCTGAACCGTATCAAGAAAGTCACTAGACTCAAGATTACCTGTCACATTGTTCCAATCAATGTGTCTAAAGTTAAAATCTCCCATTAACACAACATTTTCATATCTAGACGCCTTATGAATTTCGTCCCATAGCAGCTTACTGCGCTCCCTATCCAGGCTTGGGGGTCTGTGCAACAGATCTGCACTCAAGTGACTGGACAGAAGGCAACAGATAACTGAAGCTGCACTTAAGTGACTGGACAGAAGGCAACAGATGACTGAAGCTGCACTCAAGTGACTGGACAGAAGGCAACAGATGACTGAAGCTGCACTCAAGTGACTGGACAGAAGGAACAGATGACTGAAGCTGCACTCAAATGACTGGACAGAAGGCAACAGATAACTGAAGTTGCACACAAGTGACTGGACAGAAGGCAACAGATGACTGAAGCTGCACTCAAATGACTGGACAGAAGGCAACAGATAACTGAAGTTGCACTCAAGTGACTGGACAGAAGGCAACAGATGACTGAAGCTGCACTCAAGTGACTGGACAGAAGGCAACAGATGACTGAAGCTGCACTCAAGTGACTGGACAGAAGGCAACAGATGACTGAAGCTGCACTCATGTGACTGGACAGAAGGCAACAGATGACTGAAGCTGCACTCAAGTGACTGGACAGAAGGCAACAGATGACTGAAGCAGCACTCAAGTGACTGGACAGAAGGCAACAGATGACTGAAGCTGCACTCAAATGACTGGACAGAAGACAACAGATAACTGAAGCTGCACTCAAGTGACTGGACAGAAGGCAACAGATGACTGAAGCTGAACTCAAGTGACTGGACAGAAGGCAACAGATGACTGAAGCTGCACTCAAATGACTGGACAGAAGGCAACAGATAACTGAAGTTGCACTCAAGTGACTGGACAGAAGGCAACAGATAACTGAAGTTGCACTCAAGTGACTGGACAGAAGGCAACAGATGACTGAAGCTGCACTTAAGTGACTGGACAGAAGGCAACAGATAACTGAAGCTGCACTTAAGTGACTGGACAGAAGGCAACAGATGACTGAAGCTGCATTCAAGTGACTGGACAGAAGGCAACAGATGACTGAAGCTGCACTCAAGTGACTGGACAGAAGGAACAGATGACTGAAGCTGCACTCAAATGACTGGACAGAAGGCAACAGATAACTGAAGTTGCACACAAGTGACTGGACAGAAGGCAACAGATGACTGAAGCTGCACTCAAATGACTGGACAGAAGGCAACAGATAACTGAAGTTGCACTCAAGTGACTGGACAGAAGGCAACAGATGACTGAAGCTGCACTCAAGTGACTGGACAGAAGGCAACAGATGACTGAAGCTGCACTCAAGTGACTGGACAGAAGGCAACAGATGACTGAAGCTGCACTCAAGTGACTGGACAGAAGGCAACAGATGACTGAAGCTGCACTCAAGTGACTGGACAGAAGGCAACAGATGACTGAAGCAGCACTCAAGTGACTGGACAGAAGGCAACAGATGACTGAAGCTGCACTCAAATGACTGGACAGAAGACAACAGATAACTGAAGCTGCACTCAAGTGACTGGACAGAAGGCAACAGATGACTGAAGCTGCACTCAAGTGACTGGACAGAAGGCAACAAATGACTGAAGCTGCACTCAAATGACTGGACAGAAGGCAACAGATAACTGAAGTTGCACTCAAGTGACTGGACAGAAGGCAACAGATGACTGAAGCTGCACTCAAGTGACTGGACAGAAGGCAACAGATGACTGAAGCTGCACTCAAGTGACTGGACAGAAGGCAACAGATGACTGAAGCTGCACTCAAGTGACTGGACAGAAGGCAACAGATGACTGAAGCTGCACTCAAGTGACTGTACAGAAGACAACAGATAACTGAAGCTGCACTCAAGTGACTGGACAGAAGGCAACAGATAACTGAAGCTGCACTCAAGTGACTGGACAGAAGGCAACAGATAACTGAAGCTGTACTCAAGTGACTGGACAGAAGGCAACAGATAACTGAAGCTGCACTCAAGTGACTGGACAGAAGACAACAGATAACTGAAGCTGCAATCAAGTGACTGGACAGAAGGCAACAGATGACTGAAGCTGCACTCAAGTGACTGGACAGAAGGCAACAGATGACTGAAGCTGCACTCAAGTGACTGGACAGAAGGCAACAGATGACTGAAGCTGCACTCAAGTGACTGGACAGAAGGCAACAGAGATACTGATTAGGCACTGAAATTTGACGAAAGGCAAATGATACGAAGCTGCACCTCAAGTGATGATTGAAGAAGCAGACAGATAACTGAAGCTGTACACAAGTGATGGACAGAAGCCAACAGATAAAACGAAGCTCACCCAAGTGACTGACAAAGACAACATTGATAACTGAAGCTGCAACCAAGTGACTGACAGAAGGCAACATGATAACTGAAAGCTGCACTCAAGTGATGGACATAAGCAACATGACGAACTGCACTCAAGGACTGGACAGAAGGCAACAGATGACTAAGCTGCACTTGACTGGACAGATAGCAACAAGGTATATAGCATAAATTCCGAAATTATTAAAACAAGTTCCCACCAAATGTTGATATTATTAAACCATGAACACTTGATAAAACAATCTTCACAACCAAGTATGATATAAACCATGAACACTTGATAAAACAATCTTCACAACCAGGTATGATATAAACCCTGAACACTTGATAAAACAATCTTCACAACCAAGTATGATATAAACCCTGAACACTTGATAAAACAATCTTCACAACCAAGTATGATATAAACCCTGAACACTTGATAAAACAATCTTCACAACCAAGTATGATATAAACCCTCAACACTTGATAAAACAATCTTCACAACCAAGTATGATATAAACCCTGAACACTTGTTAAAACAATCTTCACAACCAAGTATGATATAAACCCTCAACACTTGATTATTATCCTGACAACCAATAATTTATAACTTGCAATGGTGTATAATTGGATGAGAAGTGGATGGTGATGCTGCAGGTGACTGGTCATGAAATAGTCGGCACGTTCACCCAGAACTTTGTTGTGACCATACCAATAATAACTGACAAGTGCAGCTACTATCACTACAGTACATTGTAGTGTTTCAGTGTTCCCTACAGTACATTGTAGTGATTCAGTGTT
This sequence comes from Cherax destructor, assembly GCA_009830355.1. NCBI lineage: Eukaryota > Metazoa > Arthropoda > Malacostraca > Decapoda > Parastacidae > Cherax > Cherax destructor. Next base: position 68,429 of record WNWK01007580.1, on the reverse strand, counting down.
CCCTACAGTATATTGTATTGTTTCAGTGTTCCCTAATAGTACATTGTATTGTTTCAGTGCTCCCTAATAGTACATTGTATTGTTTCAGTGCTCCCTAATAGTACATTGTATTGTTTCAGTGCTCCCTACAGTACATTGTATTGTTTCAGTGCTCCCTAATAGTACATTGTATTGTTTCAGTGCTCCCTACAGTACATTGTATTGTTTCAGTGCTCCCTACAGTACATTGTATTGTTTCAGTGCTCCCTACAGTACATTGTATTGTTTCAGTGTTCCCTACAGTACATTGTATTGTTTCAGTGCTCCCTACAGTACATTGTATTGTTTCAGTGCTCCCTACAGTATAATTGTAGTGTTTCAGTGCTCCCTACAGTACATTGTATTGTTTCAGTGCTCCCTACAGTATATTGTATTGTTTCAGTGCTCCCTACAGTATATTGTATTGTTTCAGTGCTCCCTACAGTATATTGTATTGTTTCAGTGCTCCCTACAGTACATTGTATTGTTTCAGTGCTCCCTACAGTATATTGTATTGTTTCAGTGCTCCCTACAGTACATTGTATTGTTTCAGTGCTCCCTACAGTACATTGTATTGTTTCAGTGCTCCCTACAGTATATTGTATTGTTTCAGTGTTCCCTACAGTATATTGTATTGTTTCAGTGCTCCCTACAGTATATTGTATTGTTTCAGTGTTCCCTACAGTACATTGTATTGTTTCAGTGTTCCCTACAGTATATTGTATTGTTTCAGTGCTCCCTACAGTATATTGTATTGTTTCAGTGCTCCCTACAGTATATTGAATTGTTTCAGTGTTCCCTACAGTATATTGTATTGTTTTAGTGCTCCCTACAGTACATTGTATTGTTTCATTGCTCCCTACAGTATATTGTATTGTTTCAGTGCTCCCTACAGTACATTGTATTGTTTCAGTGTTCCCTACAGTACATTGTATTGTTTCAGTGCTCCCTACAGTACATTGTATTGTTTCAGTGCTCCCTACAGTACATAGAGTAAATCTTTACAATATTAAAGAATAATATATATATTAAATTCAGATTACTATTAAATATATCATGTAGTGTTGAAATCAAAGTTTCAATACTAGCTGTTGAATGATCACCGTTAAGTGTGCAGAAATTTGTATTGTGTAAGAGAGAAGTTTACGTATATATTGATCAAGAAATATATCTGACTCGACAAATTATTAATGGAATTATCAAATTGGAGGTCAGAAAACAAGTTTAAAAAATTCGTCTGTGTGAGAGACATTAACATCAGGAGTTTGAAGCCGACCAGGAGAAGCATTCTCCAAGGGAATATTATCTGTTTATCATAGAATACTTCAGTTATTAGCACAAGGAACTGTTCACTTGAGTCAAGAACAAGAACAATGAACATTACAACATTCACCATCAACACTGATACATAAACAACAACAACATAACACTCACCATCAACACTGCTACATAAACAACAACAACAACAACATAACATTCACCATCAACACTGCTACATAAACAACAACAACAACAACATAACACTCACCATCAACACTGCTACATAAACAACAACAACAACATAACACTCACCATCAACACTGCTACATAAACAACAACAACAACAACAACATAACACTCACCATCAACACTGCTACATAAACAACAACAACAACAACAACATAACACTCACCATCAACACTGCTACATAAACAACAACAACAACAACAACATAACACTCACCATCAACACTGCTACATAAACATCCGCGCACTCACCTGAAAGGAAGAAATTATTATTATTATTATTATTATTATTATTATTATTATTATTATTATTATTATTATTATTATTATTATTATTATTATTATTATTATTATTATTATTATTATTATTATTCAATAGTATTATTATATGTTAATTATATATTGTTAATAAGCTGTTGATGATATTAATATACAACGCTAGTTAACTTAAAAGTGCTAGTTATGGAACAACTTCGATGACTTAACTAAGCTAACAACAGGTAGTTTAATGCCGTTTTTATCTGGTACAACATGGTATTATATCTTACAACATGTATTATATCTGTACAACATGGTATTATATCTGGTACAACATGGTATTATATCTGGTACAACATGGTATTATATCATGTACAACATGGTATTATATCTGTCAACATGGTATTATATCTGGTACAACATGGTATTATATCTGGTACAACATGGTATTATATCTGGTACAACATGGTATTATATCTGGTACAACATGGTATTATATCTGGTACAACATGGTATTATATCTGGTACAACATGGTATTATATCTGGTACAACATGGTATTATATCTGGTACAACATGGTATTATATCTGGTACAACATGGTATTATATCTGGTACAACATGGTATTATATCTGGTACAACATGGTATTATATCTGGTACAACATGGTATTATATCTGGTACAACATGGTATTATATCTGGTACAACATGGTATTATATCTGGTACAACATGGTATTATATCTGGTACAACATTGTATTATATCTGGTACAACATGGTATTAGTACAACATGGTATTATATCTGGTACAACATGGTGTTATATCTGGTACAACATGGTATTATATCTGGTACAACATGGTATTATATATTCAACATGGTATTATCTGTACAACATGGTATTATATCTGGTACAACATGGTATTATATCTGGTACAACATGGTATTATATCATGGTTACAACATGGTGTTATATCTGGTACAACATGGTATTATATCTGTCAACATGGTTTATATGTACAACATGGTATTATATCTGGTACAACATGGTATTATATCTGGTACAACATGGTATTATATCTGGTGCGAGTATAACAGCCGTGACTTCACTCACGACCCACAACAGTAAGGAAGATAACAGTAAGATAACAGTAGTAACACTAAAAGTAAGGAAGATAACAGTAGTAACACTAACAGTAATGGAGATAACAGTAGTAACACTAACAGTAATGAAGATAACAGTAGTAACACTAACATTAAGGAAGATAACAGTAGTAACACTAACAGTAAGGAAGATAACTAGTAGTACATAACAAAGGAAGATAACAGTAAGATAACAGTAGTAACACTAACAGTAATGAATATAACAGTAGTAACACTAACAGTAAGGAAGATAACATAAGGAAGATAACAGTAAGATAACAGTAGTAACACTAACAGTAAGGAAGATAACAGTAATAACACTAACAGTAATGAAGATAACAGTAGTAACACTAACAGTAATGAAGATAACAGTAGTAACACTAACAGTAAGGAAGATAACAGTAGTAACACTAACAGTAATGAATATAACAGTAGTAACACTAACAGTAAGGAAGATAACATAAGGAAGATAACAGTAAGATAACAGTAGTAACACTAACATTAAGGAAGATAACAGTAGTAACACTAACAGTAATGAAGATAACAGTAATAACACTAACAGTAAGGAAGATAACAGTAGTAACACTAACAGTAAGGAAGATAACAGTAGTAAAACTAACAGTAATGAAGATAACAGTAGTAACACTAACAGTAAGGATAATAACAGTAGTAAAACTAACAGTAATGAAGATAACAGTAGTAACACTAACAGTAAGGAAGATAAAAGTAGTAACACTAACAGTAAGGATAATAACAGTAGTAAAACTAACGGTAATGAATATAACAGTAGTAACACTAACAGTAAGGAAGATAACAGTAGTAATACTAACAGTAAGGAAGATAACAGCAGTAAAACTAACAAAAAGATAACAGTAGTAACACTAACAGAAAGATAACAGTAGTAACACTAACAGTAAGATAGCAGTAGTAAAACTAACAGTAAGGAAGATAACAGTAGTAACACTAACTGTAAGATAACAGTAGTAACACTAACAGTAAGGAAGATAACAGTAGTACACTAACAGTAAGATAACAGTAGTAACACTAACAGTAAGGAAGATAACTGTAGTATCATTAACAGTAAGATAACAGTAGTAACAATAACAGTAAGATAGCAGTAGTAACACTAACTGTAAGATAACAGTAGTAACACTAACAGTAAGGAAGATAACAGTAGTAACACTAACAGTAAGATAACAGTAGTAACACTAACAGTAAGGAAGATAACAGTAGTAACACTAACAGTAAGATAACAGTAAAAACAATAACAGTAAGATAGCAGTAGTAACACTAACTGTAAGGAAGATAACAGTAGTAACACTAACAGAAAGTTAACAGTAGTAACACTAACAGTAAGATAGCAGTAGTAAAACTAACGGTAATTGAAGATAACAGTAGTTACACTAACAGTAAGATAACAGTAGTAACACTAACCGTAAGATAACAGTAGTAATACTAACCGTAAGATAACAGTAGTAACACTAACAGTAAGGAAGATAACAGTGATAACAAAAGCAGTAAGGAAGATATCAGTAGTAACACTAACAGTAAGATAACATCAGTAACACTAACAGTAAGATAACAGTAGTAACACTAACAGTAAGGAAGGACAACAGTGGTAACACAAACAGTAAGGAAGATAGCAGTAGTAACACAAATAGTAAGGGAGGATAACAGTGATAACACAAACAGTAAGGAAGATAACAGTAGTAACACTAACAGTAAGATAACAGTAGTAACACTAAGAGTAAGGAAGGATAACAGTGGTAACACTAACAGTAAGGAAGGATAACAGTGGTAACACAAACAGTAAGATAGATAACAGTAGTAACGCAAACAGTAAGGAAGGAAGGGGGGTTTCACCTGAGAGGGACGCCTTCAAACCTAGAACAGGAACTACCTGTTGTTCCCATTACCGTTGCCAAGAGTGGTAGTTGAGGGAACCGTCCCCAGCCCTGTCCCCAGCCCCGTCCCCAGCCCCGTCCCCAGCCCCGTCCCCAGCCCCGTCCCCAGCCCCGTCCCCAGCCCTCAGGCAAGGTTGGGGCTCTTATTGCTATGTAGAAAGTTGCAAGAGGCAACCGGCATCTGTTTCTTGACTTGTATTTTGATTTAGAGAAGCAGGTACTTTCCTAGATCTTGGAAGGCACTGCCAACTTTCTACTCCACGAGAGTGGCCAAGCAGCTTCCGTTTACGATTACTTGCGTTAGTGAATGATGGCCACTGTCAGTTGTAAGAATAGTGGCCATTGTCAGTTGTAGGAATAGTGGCCATTGTCAGATGTAAGAATAGTGGCTATTGTCTGTTGTAAGAATAGTGGCCATTGTCTGTTGTAAGAATAGTGGCCATTGTCTGTTGTAAGAATAGTGGCCATTGTCTGTTGTAAGAATAGTGGCCATTGTCAGTTATAGAATAGTGGCCATTGTCAGATGTAAGAATAGTGGCCATTGACAGTTGTAAGAATAGTGGCCATTGTCAGTTGTAGGAATAGTGGCCATTGTCAGATGTAAGAATAGTGGCCATTGTCAGTTGTAAGAATAGTGGCCATTGTCTGTTGTAAGAATAGTGGCCATTGTCAGTTGTAAGAAGAGTGGCCATTGTCAGTTGTAAGAATAGTGGCCATTGTCTGTTGTAAGAATAGTGGCCATTGTCAGTTGTAAGAATAGTGGCCATTGTCAGTTATAAGAATAGTGGCCATTGTCAGTTGTAAGAATAGTGGCCATTGTCAGTTGTAAGAATAGTGGCCATTGTCAGTTGTAAGAATAGTAGCCATTGTCTGTTTTAAGAATAGTGGCCATTGTCAGTTGTAAGAATAGTGGCCATTGTCAGTTGTAAGAATAGTGGCCATTGTCAGTTGTAAGAATAGTGGCCATTGTCAGTTGTAAGAATGATAGTCACTGTAAGAGATGTGAGGGAGACCAGTGAGGTAGACTAGTGAGGGAGACCAGTGAGGATGTGAGGGAGACCAGTGAGGTAGACTAGTGAGGGAGACCAGTGAGGACGTGAGGGAGACCAGTGAGGACGTGAGGGAGACCAGTGAGGTAGACTAGTGAGGGAGACCAGTTAGGACGTGAGGGAGACCAGTGAGGTAGACTAGTGAGGGAGACCAGTGAGGTAGACTAGTGAGGGAGACCAGTGAGGATGTGAGGAAGACCAGTGAGGTAGACTAGTGAGGGAGACCAGTGAGGATGTGAGGGAGACCAGTGAGGTAGACTAGTGAGGGAGACCAGTGAGGACGTGAGGGAGACCAGTGAGGTAGACTAGTGAGGGAGACCAGTGAAGATGTGAGGGAGACCAGTGAGGTAGAGTAGTGAGGGAGACCAGTGAGGTAGACTAGTGAGGGAGACCAGTGAGGATGTGAGGAAGACCAGTGAGGATGTGAGGGAGACCAGTGAGGTAGACTAGTGAGGGAGACCAGTGAGGATGTGAGGGAGACCAGTGAGGTAGACTAGTGAGGGAGACCAGTGAGGACGTGAGGGAGACCAGTGAGGGAGGGAGGGAGGGAGGGAGGGAGGGAGGGAGGGAGGGAAGGAGGGAGGGAGGGAGGGAGGGAGGAGGAGGGAGGGAGGGAGGGAGACCAGTGAGGTAGACTAGTGAGGGAGACCAGTGAGGACGTGAGGGAGACCAGTGAGGTAGAATAGTGAGGGAGACCAGTGAGGACGTGAGGGAGACCAGTGAGGTAGACTAGTGAGGGAGACCAGTGAGGACGTGAGGGAGACCAGTGAGGACGTGAGGGAGACCAGTGAGGACGTGAGGGAGACCAGTGAGGAGACTAGTGAGGGAGACCAGTGAGGAGACTAGTGAGGGAGACCAGTGAGTGAGGGAGGGAGGGAGGGGGAGACCAGTGAGGTAGACTAGTGAGGGAGACCAGTGAGGGAGACCAGTGAGGGAGAACAGTGAGGGAGATCAGTGAGGGAGACCAGTGAGGGAAACCAGTGAGGGAGACCAGTGAGGGAGACCAGTGAGGGAGACCAGTGAGGGAGACAAGTGAGGGAATCTAGTGAATGAAACCAGTGAGGTAGACCAGTGAGGGAGACCAGTGAGGGAGACCAGTGAGGGAGACCAGTGAGGGAGACCAGTGAATGAGACCAGTGAGGGAGACCAGTGTGGGAGACCAGTGAGGGAGACCAGTGAATGAGACCAGTGAGGGAGACCAGTGAGGTGGACTAGTGAGGGAGACCAGTGAGGGAGACCAGTGAGGAGAACAGTGAGGGAGACCAGTAGAGGGAGACCAGTGAGGAGACCAGTGAGGAGACCAGTGAGGAGACCAGTGAGGGTAGACCAGTGAGGAGACCAGTGAGGAGACCAGTGAGGGAGACCAGTGAGGGAGACCAGTGAGGGAGACCAGTGAGGGAGACCAGTGAGGGAGACCAGTGAGGTAGACCAGTGAGGGAGACCAGTGAATGAGACCAGTGAGGGAGACCAGTGAGGGAGACCAGTGAGGGAGACCAGTGAGTGAGACCAGTGAGGGAGACCAGTGAGGGAGACCAGTGAGGGAGACCAGTGAGGGAGACCAGTGAGGGAGACCAGTGAGGGAGACCAGTGAGGAGACCAGTGAGGAGACCAGTGAGGAGACAGTGAGGGAGACCAGTGATGAAAGACCAGTGAGGAAGACCAGTGAGGGGAGACCAGTGAGGGAGACCAGTGAGGGAGACCAGTGAGGGAGACCTGTGAGGGAGACCAGTGAAAGACCGTGAGAAGACCAGTGAGGAGACCAGTGAGGGAGACCAGTGAGGGAGACCAGTGGGAGACGTAGGGAGACCAGTGAAGACCAGTGAGGAGACCAGTGAGGGAGGGACCAGTGAGGAGACCAGTGAGGGAGACCAGTGAGGGAGACCAGTGAGGGAAGACCAGTGAGGAGACAGTGGGAGACCAGTGAGGGACCAGTGAGGAGACCAGTGAGGGAGACCAGTGAGGGAGACCAGTGAGGGAGACCAGTGAGGAGACAGTGAGGAGACCAGTGAGGGAGACCAGTGAGGGAGACCAGTGAGGGAGACCAGTGAGGGAGACCAGTGAGGGAGACCAGTTAGGGAGACCAGTGAGGGAGACCAGTGAGGGAGACCAGTGAGGGAGACCAGTGAGGGAGACCAGTGAGGGAGACCAGTGAGGAAGACCAGTGAGGGAGACCAGTGAGGGAGACCAGTGAGGGAGACCAGTGAGGTAGACCAGTGAAGAAGACTAGTGAGGGAGACCAGTGAGGGAGACCAGTGAGGGAGACCAGTGAGGGAGACCAGTGAGGGAGACCAGTGAGGGAGACCAGTGAGGGAGACCAGTGAGGGAGACCAGTGAGGAAGACCAGTGAGGAGACCAGTAAGGGAGACCAGTGAGGAGACCAGTGAGGGAGACCAGTGAGGAAGACTAGTGAGGAAGACTAGTGAGGGAGACTAGTGAGGGAGACCAGTGAGGTAGACCAGTGAGGGAGACCAGTGAGGGAGACCAGTGAGGGAGACCAGTGAGGGAGACCAGTGAGGAAGACTAGTGAGGAAGACTAGTGAGGGAGACTAGTGAGGGAGACCAGTGAGGGAGACCAGTGAGGGAGACCAGTGAGGAAGACCAGTGAGGAAGACCAGTGAAGAAGACTAGTGAGGGAGACCAGTGAGGGAGACCAGTGAGGAAGACTAGTGAGGAAGACTAGTGAGGGAGACTAGTGAGGGAGACCAGTGAGGGAGACCAGTGAGGGAGACCAGTGAGGAAGACTAGTGAGGGAGACCAGTGACTAACCTTATGGACTGCGAAGAAGTTTTTTCATATCTGACTTAAAAACACAAGTTGACGTGTGGGTAGCACACACACAACGTGTGGGTAGCACGCACACAACGTGTGGGTAGCACACACACAACGTGTGGGTAGCACACACACAACGTGTGGGTAGCACGCACACAACGTGTGGGTAGCACACACACAACGTGTGGGTAGCACACACACAACGTGTGGGTAGCACACACACAACGTGTGGTAGCACACACACAACGTGTGGGTAGCACACACACACACACACACACACACACAACGTGTGGGTAGCACACACACACACATACACACATACACACACACACATACACACACACATACACACATACACACACACACACACACATACACACACACACACACACACACACAGACACACACACACACATACACACACACACACTCACACACATACACACACACACACACACACATACACACACACACACACACACACACACACACACACACACACACACACACACTCACACACATACACACACACACACACATACACACACACACACACACACACACACACACACACACACACACAGGAAGTGGAATAGTTTGGGAAGTGATGTAGTGGAGGGAGGATCCATTCATAGCTTTAAGAAGAGGTATGATAAAGCTCATGGCGCAGGGAGAGTGACCCAGTAGCGGCCAGTGAAGAGGCGGGGCCAGGAGCTATGAATCGACCCCTGCAACCACAACTAGGTGAGTACACACACACACACACACACACACACACCACAAACACGCAGCGAAAGCCAAATCTGACCCAAAGCTGTTGTACAGCCACATCAGGAGGAAAACAACAGTCAAGGACCAGGTGATCAGGCTGAGGAAGGAAGGAGGAGAGATCACAAGAAATGACCGTGAAGTGTGTGAGGAGCTCAACATGAGATTCAAAGAAGTGTTCACAGAGGAGACAGAAGGGACTCCAGAAAGACAGAGAGGTGGGTACACCACCAAGTGCTGGACACAATACATGCAACCGAGGAAGAAGTGAAGAGGCTGCTGAGTGAGCTAGATACCTCAAAGGCGACGGGGCCGGATCACATCTCTCCATGGGTCCTGAGAGAGGGAGCAGAGGCACTATGTGTACCCCTAACAACAATATTCAACACATCTATCGAAACAGTGAGATTACCTGATGTATGAAAGACAGCAAATGTAGTCCCAATTTTTTAAAAAAAGAGACAGACATGAAGCACTAAACTACAGACCAGTGTCACTGACATGTATAGTATGCAAGGTCATGGAGAAGATTATCAGGAGAAGAGTGGTGGAGCACCTAGAAAGGAATGAGCTTATCAACGACGGCCAACACGGTTTCAGGGACGGGAAATCCTGTACCATAAACCTATTGGAGTTCTATGACAGGGTGACAGCAGTAAGACAAAAGATAGATAGATAGAGAGAGAGAGAGAGAGAGAAGAGAGAGAGAGAGAGAGAGAGAGAGAGAGAGAGAGAGAGAGAGAGAGAGAGAGAGAGAGAGAGAGAGAGAGAGAGAGAGGGTAGATTGCATTTTCTTGGACTGTAAGAAGGCGTTTGACACAGTTCCATACAAGAGATTAGTGCAAAAACTGGAGGACCAGGACCGGTGCTGTTCCTGGTAAATGTGAATGACATGACGGAAGGAATAGACTCAGAAGTGTCCTTGTTTGCAGATGATGTGAAGTTGATGTGAAAAATTCAATTAGACGAGGACCAGATCTGGACAGGCTGCAGGCCTGGTCCAGAAACTGGCTCCTGGAGTTCTAACCCACCAAGTGCAAAGTCATGAAGATTGGGGATGGGCAAAAAGACTGCAGACGGAGTACAGTCTAGGGGGCCAGAGCCTACAAACCTCATTCAAGGAAAAGGATCTTGGGGTGAGTATAACACCAGGCACATCTCCTGAGGCGCAATCAACCAAATAACTGTTGCAGCATACGGGCGCCTAGCAAACCTAAGAACAGCATTCCGACATCTTAATAAGGAATCGTTCAGAACCCTGTACACTGTGTACGTTAGGGCCATACGGGAGTATGCAGCACCTGTCTGGAAACCACACCTAGCCAAGCATGTAAAGAAATTAGAGAAAGTGCAAAGGTTTGCAACAAGACTAGTCCTGGAGCTAAGGGGTATGTCCTACGAGGAGAGGTTAAGGGAAATCGACCTGACGACACTGGAGGACAAGAAAGATAGGGGGGAGGGGTATCATAACATAAAATACCGAGAGGAATTGACAAGGTGAACAGAGACAGGATGTTCCAGAGATGGGACACAACAACAAGGAGGCACAATTGGAAGTTGAAGGCTCAGATGAATCCCAGGGATGTTAGGAAGTATTTCTTCAGTCACAGAGTTGTCAGACATTGGAATAGTCTGTGAAATGACGTAGTGGAGGCAGGATCCATTCATAGCTTTAATTAAGAAGAGGCATGACAAAGCTCATGGAGCAGGAAGAGTGACCTATTAGCGATCAATGAAGAGGCGGGGCCAGGAGCTGTGAATCGACCTATGCAATCACAACTAGGTGAGTACACACACACACACAGTGCCTCCAGAACAACATAAATTCTTTGTGTCATGAATTGAACAAGATGCCAGAAACATTCCTTGAAGATCCTAGTCTATGTTGACATGATAACATCACACAGTTGCTGCAGATATTTCAGTTGCACATTCATGCTGTGAATCTCCCATTCATCCACATCCCTAAGGTTTTTGCTAAATTGTGACACTGTCATCTGCATGTCACAGCAGAAATCCCGATTCGTCACAAGCGGCGTTTTTCCAATCTTTAACTGTCCAGTTTTGGTGAGCCTTTGTCCTGTTCTTAGATGATAAGAGTCGAACCCTGTGTGGTCTTCTGCTGCTAGTACCCATCCACTTAAAGGCTCGAGGTGTTGTGCGTTCAGAGATGCTCTTCTGCATACCACTGATGAAGCGCAAAGTTATTTGAGCTATTGTCACTTTCCTGTCAGCTTGAACCTGCCTGGTCATTCTCCTCTGAGCTCTCTCATTATCAAAGCGCTTTCACCCACAGGATAGCCGCTCGTTAGACGTTTTGTGAGTTCTACACCATTATTTGTAAATGCTAGAGACTGTGTGAAAATCCCAGATCAGCAGTTTCTGAGATACTCAAAAACTTCCGTCTGGCACTATCAGTCATTCCACTGTCAAAGACACCTAGCTCCCCGGTGTGACTGGTACAGTCAATAACCTCTCAGGTGTGACTGGTACAGTCAGTAACCTCTCAGGTGTGACTGGTACAGTTAGTACCTCCCAGGTGTGACTGGTACAGTCAGTACCTCCCAGGTGTGACTGGTACAGTCAGTACCTCCCAGGTGTGACTGGTACAGTCAGTAACATCCCTGGGGTGACTGGTACAGTCAGTAACCTCCCTGGGGTGACTGGTACAGTCAGTACCTCCCAGGTGTGACTGGTACAGTCAGTACCTCCCAGGTGTGACTGGTACAGTCAGTAACCTCCCAGGTGTGACTGGTACAGTCAGTAACATCCCTGGGGTGACTGGTACAGTCAGTAACCTACCTGGGGTGACTGGTACAGTCAGTACCTCCCAGGTGTGACTGGTACAGTCAGTACCTCCCAGGTGTGACTGGTACAGTCAGTAACATCCCTGGGGTGACTGGTACAGTCAGTAACCTCCCTGGGGTGACTGGTACAGTCAGTACCTCCCAGGTGTGACTGGTACAGTCAGTACCTCCCAGGTGTGACTGGTACAGTCAGTAACCTCCCAGGTGTGACTGGTACAGTCAGTAACATCCCTGGGGTGACTGGTACAGTCAGTAACCTCCCTGGGGTGACTGGTACAGTTAGTACCTCCCAGGTGTGACTGGTACAGTCAGTACCTCCCAGGTGTGACTGGTACAGTCAGTACCTCCCAGGTGTGACTGGTACAGTCAGTACCTCCCAGGTGTGACTGGTACAGTCAGTAACATCCCTGGGGTGACTGGTACAGTCAGTAACCTCCCTGGGGTGACTGGTACAGTCAGTAACCTCCCTGGGGTGACTGGTACAGTCAGTAACCTCCCTGGGGTGACTGGTACAGTCAGTAACCTCCCTGGGGTGACTGGTACAGTCAGTAACCTCGCAGGTGTGACTGGTACAGTCAGTACCTCCCAGGTGTGACTGGTACAGTCAGTAACATCCCTGGGGTGACTGGTACAGTCAGTAACCTCCCTGGGGTGACTGGTACAGTCAGTACCTCCCAGGTGTGACTGGTACAGTCAGTAACCTCCCAGGTGTGACTTGTACAGTCAGTAACATCCCTGGGGTGACTGGTACAGTCAGTAACCTCCCTGGGGTGACTGGTACAGTCAGTACCTCCCAGGTGTGACTGGTACAGTCAGTACCTCCCAGGTGTGACTGGTACAGTCAGTAACATCCCTGGGGTGACTGGTACAGTCAGTAACCTCCCTGGGGTGACTGGTACAGTCAGTACCTCCCAGGTGTGACTGGTACAGTCAGTACCTCCCAGGTGTGACTGGTACAGTCAGTAACCTCCCAGGTGTGACTGGTACAGTCAGTAACATCCCTGGGGTGACTGGTACAGTCAGTAACCTCCCTGGGGTGACTGGTACAGTTAGTACCTCCCAGGTGTGACTGGTACAGTCAGTACCTCCCAGGTGTGACTGGTACAGTCAGTACCTCCCAGGTGTGACTGGTACAGTCAGTACCTCCCAGGTGTGACTGGTACAGTCAGTAACATCCCTGGGGTGACTGGTACAGTCAGTAACCTCCCTGGGGTGACTGGTACAGTCAGTAACCTCGCAGGTGTGACTGGTACAGTCAGTAACCTCCCAGGTGAGACTGGTTCAGCCAGTAACCTCCCTGGGGTGACTGGTACTGTCAGTAACCTCCCAGGTGTGACTGGTACTGTCAGTAACCTCCCTGGGGTGACTGGTACTGTCAGTAACCTCCCAGGTGTGACTGGTTCAGCCAGTAACCTCCCTGGGGTGACTGGTACTGTCAGTAACCTCCCAGGTGTGACTGGTACTGTCAGTAACCTCCCTGGGGTGACTGGTACTGTCAGTAACCTCCCAGGTGTGACTGGTTCAGCAGTAACCTCCCTGGGGTGACTGGTACTGTCAGTAACCTCCCTGGGGTGACTGGTACTGTCAGTAACCTCCCAGGTGTGACTGGTACTGTCAGTAACCTCCCAGGTGTGACTGGTACTGTCAGTAACCTCCCTGGGGTGACTGGTACTGTCAGTAACCTCCCAGGTGTGACTGGTTCAGCCAGTAACCTCCCTGGGGTGACTGGTACTGTCAGTAACCTCCCTGGGGTGACTGGTACTGTCAGTAACCTCCAGTGTGACTGGTACTGTCAGTACCTCCCAGGTGTGACTGGTACTGTCAGTAACCTCCCAGGTGTGACTGGTACTGTCAGCAACCTCCCAGATGTAACTGGTACTGTCAGTAACCTCCCAGGTGTGACTGGTACTGTCAGTAACCTCCCTGGGGTGACTGGTACTGTCAGTAACCTCCCAGGTGTGACTGGTTCAGCCAGTAACCTCCCTGGGGTGACTGGTACTGTCAGTAACCTCCCTGGGGTGACTGGCTGTCAGTACCTCCCAGGTGACTGGTACGTCAGTACCTCCCAGGTGTGACTGGTACTGTCAGTAACCTCCCAGGTGTGACTGGTACTGTCAGTAACCTCCCAGGTGTGACTGGTACTGTCAGTAACCTCCCAGGGTGACTGGTACTGTCAGTAACCTCCCAGGTGTGACTGGTACTGTCAGTAACCTCCCAGGTGTGACTGGTACTGTCAGTAACCTCCCAGGTGTGACTGGTACTGTCAGTAACCTCCCAGGTGTGACTGGTACTGTCAGTAACCTCCCAGGTGTGACTGGTACTGTCAGTAACCTCCCAGGTGTGACTGGTACTGTCAGTAACCTCCCAGGTGTGACTGGTACTGTCAGTAACCTCCCAGGTGTGACTGGTACTGTCAGTAACCTCCCAGGTGTGACTGGTACTGTCAGTAACCTCCCAGGTGTGACTGGTACTGTCAGTAACCTCCCAGGTGTGACTGGTACTGTCAGTAACCTCCCAGATGTAACTGGTACTGTCAGTACTTCCCAGGTGCGACTGGTACTGTCAGTACTTCCCAGGTGCGACTGGTACTGTCAGTACCTCCCTCAAAGACATCAGATAGAACACTGTAACATTGTGTGTCAGACACCCGAGTGTCATCTTGTGGCAACAATTTATTGTCACTTCCGGTCGTTAGAAACTGCGCATTGTAGTACGAGATTGAAGGTAATACCTGAGATCCAGACACGTCTGGCAGCCATGGAGAGATTATCGTACGTCTAGTGACGGTAACTCCACACGTCTGGCAGCCATTGAGAGACTATCGTACGTCTAGTGATGGTAACACCACACGTCTGGCAGCCATGGAGAGACTATCGTACGTCTAGTGATGGTAACTCCACACGTCTGGCAGTCATGGAGAGACTATCAAACGTCTAGTGATGGTAACAACACACGTCTGGCAGTCATGGAGAGACTATCAAACGTCTAGTGATGGTAACACCACACGTCTGGCAGCCATGGAGAGACTATCGTACGTCTAGTGATGGTAACTCCACACGTCTGGCAGTCATGGAGAGACTATCAAACGTCTAGTGATGGTAACAACACACGTCTGGCAGTCACTGAGAGACTATCAAATGTCTAGTGATGGTAACACCACACGTCTGGCAGCCATGGAGAGACTATCGTACGTCTAGTGATGGTAACACCACACGTCTGGCAGTCATGGAGAGACTATCGTTCGTCTAGTGATGGTAACAACACACGTCTGGCAGCCATGGAGAGACTGTCGTACGTCTAGTGATGGTAACACCACACGTCTGGCAGCCATGGAGAGACTATCGTACGTCTAGTGATGGTAACTCCACGTGTCTGGCAGTCATGGAGAGACTATCAAACGTCTAGTGATGGTAACAACACACGTATGGCAGTCATGGAGAGACTATCAAACGTCTAGTGATGGTAACAACACACGTATGGCAGTCATGGAGAGACTATCGTACGTCTAGTGATGGTAACAACACACGTCTGGCAGTCATGGAGAGACTATTATAATAATATTTTTATTTCTACAAGTACATGTACATCAGTGACATACTACTATATAGAAAGCCGCTTGTTATGCTAAGCATTTTCCGCAAATTAAGTCAATTGTGTCCAAGGATGCCACCCACACCAGTCCACTAACACCCAGGTACCCATTTTACTGATGGGTGAACATAGACAACCGGTGTAAGGAAACACGCCCAATGTTTCTACCCTCGCTGGGAATCGAACGCAGACCCTCGCCGTGTGAAGCGAGAGCTTTTTGCCACCAGGCCACGTGTAGTAATGCCACCAGGCTACGTGTAGTAATGGCACCATGGCCATGTGTAGTAATGGCACCATGGCCACGTGTAGTAATGGCACCATGACACGTAGTTACTGACCATTTTTCCTAATTTAGTTCCTAGCTATTATAAGTATCAATTTCTAAGTAAAATTAACATGACTGCATGATAGTGTTCCATAACTTAACCAGAGTGTGGCAGAGGGTGGTAGTGTTGAGCTGCAGCTCCTGTGAGCAGAGTGTTGCAGAGGGTGGTAGTGTTGAGCTGCAGCTCCTGTGAGCAGAGTGTTGCAGAGGGTGGTAGTGTTGAGCTGCAGCTCCTGTGAGCAGAGTGTTGCAGAGGGTGGTAGTGTTGAGCTGCAGCTCCTGTGAGCAGAGTGTTGCAGAGGGTGGTAGTGTTGAGCTGCAGCTCCTGTTTGCAGAGTGTTGCAGAGGGGGGTAGTGTTGAGCTGCAGCTCCTGTGATAAGAGTGATGCAGAGGGTGGTAGTGTTGAGCTGCAGCTCATGGATCAGACATTTATGATGAGTTCCCTTGTTACACTAACACTGCACCAGCTGTTTCCTCTGCACTAACACTGATCCAGCTGTCTCCTCTACATTAACACTGCACCAGCTATCTCCTCTACATTAACACTGCTCCAGCTGTCTCCTCTACATTAACACTGCACCAGCTGTCTCATCTAAACAAACATTGCACCAGCTGTATTCTCTACACTAACACCGCACCAGCTGTATTCTTTACATTAACACTGCACCAGCTGTCTCCTCTACACTTACACTGCACCAGCTGTATTCTCTACACTAACACTGCTCCAGCTGTTCCCTTTACACTAACACTGCACCAGCTGTCTTCTCTACACTAACACTGCACCAGCTGTCTCCTCTTCAATAACACTGCTCCAGCTGTCTCCTCTACACTAACACTGCACCAGCTGTCTCCTCTACATTAACACTGCACCACCTGTCTCCTCTATATTAACACTGCTCCAGCTGTCTCCTCTACATTAACACTGCACCAGCTATCTCCTCTACATTAACACTGCTCCAGCTGTCTCCTCTACATTAACACTACACCAGCTGTCTCCTCAACATTAACACTGCTCCAGCTGTCTCCTCTACATTAACACTGCACCAGCTGTCTCCTCTACATTAACACTGCTCCAACTGTCTCCTCTACACTAACACTGCACCAGCTGTCTCCTCTACACTAACACTGCACCAGCTGTCTCCTCTACGCTAACACTGCACCAGCTGTCTAGTTTACACTAACACTGCGCCAGCTGTCTCCTCTACACTAACACTGCACCAGCTGTCTCTTCTACACTAACACTGCACCAGCTGTCTCCTCTACACTAACACTGCACCAGCTGTCTCCTCTACACTAACACTGAACCAGCTGTCTCCTCTACCTAACACTGCACAGCTGTCTCCTCTACACTAACGCACTGACAACAATGTCTCCTCTACCTAAACTGCACCAGCTGTCTCTCTACACTAACACTGCCCAGCTGTCCTCTACATCATCTGCAACTGTTTCATCATGTCTCTCTCACTACACTGCCCAGCTGCTTCCTCTACCTCCTCATCTCGTCTCTCTCAGTCTCCTCTCACTAACACTCACCAGCTGTCTCCTCTACACTAACACTGCTCCAGCTGTCTCCTCTACACTCACCTCAGCTGTCTCTCTCTACTAACACTGCACCAGCTGTCTCCTCTCCTAACACTGCCAGCTGTCTCCTCTACATCTAACCTGCACCCTGTCTCCTCTACATAACCTTGCTCTCAGTCTCAGTCTCTCTCTCGTCCTGCTCTCAGTCTCTCTCTCTCTCAGTCTCTCTCTCTCAGTCTCTCTCTAGTCTTCCTCTCAGTCTCCTCTCATTCTCTCTCAGCTTCTTCTAGTCTTCTCAGTCTCTCTCTCTCTCTCTCTCTCAGTCCTCTCCAGTCTCTCTCCTCAGTCTCTCTCTCTCAGTCTCTCTCTCTCATCTCTCTCTCAGTTTTCTCGTCTCAGTCTCTCTCTCAGTCTCTCTCTCTCAGTTCTTCTCTCTCTCCTAGTCTCCTCTCTCAGTCTCTCTCTCTCAGTCTCTCTCTCAGCTCCTCTCTCTCTCTCTCAGTCTCTCTCATCTCTCAGTCTCTCTCTAGTCTCGTCTGTCTCTCTCTCTCTCAGTCTCTCTCTCTCTCTCTCTCGTCTCTTCTCTCTCTCTCTCTCTCAGTCTCTCTCCATCTCAGTCTCTCTCTCTTCCTCAGTCTCTCCTTCCTCTCTCTCAGTCTTCTCAGTCTCTCTCTCTCAGTCTCTCTCCAGTCTTCCTCGTCTCTCTCTCAGTCCTCCTCTTCAGTCTCCTCTCTCGTCTCTCTCCAGTCTCTCTCTCTCAGTCTCTCTCTCTC
>WNWK01007580.1:35000-47500 GCA_009830355.1 Cherax destructor | reverse complement strand
CCGATCTTCATGACTTTGCATTTAGCGGAGTTAAACTCGAGTAGCCAGTTGCTGGACCAGGTGTCCAGCCTGTCCAGGTCTCTTTGTAGTCCTGCCTGATCCTCATCTGATTTAATTCTCCTCATTAACTTCACATCATCTGTAAACATTGACACTTCTGAGTCTATCCTTAAGTCATGTCATTCACATATACCAAGAATAGCACTTATTCTAGGACAGACCCCTGTGTGTGTGTGTGTGTGTGTGTGTGTGTGTGTGTGTATGTGTGTGTGTGTGTGTGTGTTTGTGTGTGTGTGTGTTTGTGTGTGTGTGTATGTGTGTTT
Organism: Cherax destructor; assembly: GCA_009830355.1. Lineage (NCBI taxonomy): Eukaryota > Metazoa > Arthropoda > Malacostraca > Decapoda > Parastacidae > Cherax > Cherax destructor. Next base: position 47,177 of record WNWK01007580.1, on the reverse strand, counting down.
GTGTGTGTGTGTGTGTGTGTGTGTATGTGTGTGTTTAATGACTATTAAGGAAGGTTTTCTCTCTTCCTTCAAAATTTCATTACTTTCTCCATACTTTCCTTTCTCCTCTCTCACACACTTCTCCTGTGTATGTCCGACGTCTGGCAACACTGGTCATGTGTTTATGTTAAGTGTGGCAACACTAGAAGTGTGTATATGGTTGGTGTGGCAACACTGGTCATGTGTTTATGTTAAGTGTGGCAACACTAGAAGTGTGTATATGGTAGCTGTACAGATGCACCTGCTTCCAGGTGTGTGTGTGTGAGAGAGAGAGAAGAGAGAGAGAGAGAGAGAGAGAGAGAGAGAGAGAGAGAGAGAGAGAGAGAGAGAGAGAGAGAGAGAGAGTAGTAGTAAAACAATCAGCAACAGAGAGGAGCGTGTAGTGACACACACACAGAGCTGGAGGACCAGGCAGGTATAACAAGGAAGGCACTGCAGTGGATCAGGTAATACCTGTCAGGAAGGCATCACTGAGTCATGGTACGTGGCGAGGTGTCAGAGTGGGCGCCGGTGACGAGCGGGGTTCCACAGGGGTCAGTTCTAGATCCAGTGCTGGTTCTTGTATATGTGAATAACATGACTGAAAGGATAGACTCCGAAGTGTCCCTGTTTGCAGATGATGTGAAGTTGATGAGAAGAATTCAATTGGACGAGGACCAGGCAGAATTACAAAGGGATCTGGACAGGCTGCAAGCCTGGTCCAGCGACTGGCTCCTGGAGTTCAACCCCACGAAGTGCAAAGTCATGAAGACTGGGAAAGGACAAAGAAGACCGCAGACGGAGTACAGTCTAGGGGGGAAAGAGACTACAAACCTCACTCAAGGAAAACGATCTTGTGGTGAGTATAACACCAGGCACATCTCCTGAGGCGCACATCAACCAAATAACTGCTGCAGCATATGGGCGCCTAGCAAACCTAAGAATAGCATTGTGACATCTTAATAAGGAATCGTTCAGGACCCTGTATACTGTGTACGTTAGGCCCATATTGGAGTATGCAGCACCAGTTTGGAACCCAAACCTAGCCAAGCATGTAAGGAAATTAAAGAAAGTGCAAAGGTTTGCAACAAGACTAGTCCCGGAGCTAAGGAGAGGTTAAGGAAAATCGACCTGACGACACTGGAGGACAGGAGAGATAGGAGAGATATGATAACGACATATAAAATACTGAGAGGAATTGACAGGATGTTCCAGAGATGGGACACAACAAGGGGTTTCAAATGGAAGTTGAAGACTCAGATAAATCACAGAGATGTTAGGAAGTATTTCTTCAGTCACAGAGTTGTCAGACAGTGGAATAGTCTGAGAAGTGATGTAGGGGAGGCAGGATCCATTCATAGCTTTAAGAAGAGGTATGATAAAGCTCATGGAGCAGGAAGTGTGAGTACACAAACACACACACCAACACAAACCACAATCCCCCACCCAACAATCCGCTATAGAATCCTGCAGTACACTGCCAGGTCCCCCACCCCCACAGACCACCCAAAACAGTGTTGGAGAGGAAACTGAAGGTATGGTACACCAACGCTGACGGAATAACAAATAAGTGGGAGGAGTGTAACGAAAGAGTCAAAGAGGCATCACCGGACATCATAGCTCTCACAGAAACCAAGCTCTGATGTATGATAACAGATGCCATCTTTCCAACGGGATATGAGATCCTGAGGAAAGACAGAGGAAACAAGAGGGAGCGGAGGAGTGGCACTGCTGATCAAAACCGATGGGATTTTGATGAGCTGGAGAGAGGAGACAGAAGAGACGCAAGCGATTACATAGTAGGAACGCTTCAGTCTGGAGGTTCCAAGGTGGTAATTGCAGTGATGTATAACCCACCACAGAACAGCAGGAGGCCAAGGCAAGAGTATAATGAGAGTAATAGAGCGATGATTGACACACTGGTTGAAGTGGCCAGAAGGGCTCATGCGAGCAGGGCGAAGCTACTGATCATGGGTGACTTTAACCACAAGGAAATCGATTGGGAGAACTTGGAGCCACATGGGGGCCAAGAAACGTGGAGGGCAAAGATGATGGAGGTGGGACTGGAAAACGTCATGTACCAACACGTAAGGGACACTACCAGAGAGAGAGAGGAGAGGATGAACCAGCGAGACTGGACCTAATATTCACCTTGAGTAGTGCAGATATTGAGGACATCACATATGAAAGACCCCTTGGGGGCCAGTGATCATGTGGTTTTAAGCTTTGAATACACAGTAGAGTTACAAGTGGAGGGGGAAGCAGGAAGGACTGGACGAATGAAGCCAAACTACAAGAAAGGGGACTACGTGGGCATGAAGAACTTCCTAAACGGGGTTCAGTGGGACAGAGAACTGGAAGGGAAGTCAGTAAACGAGATGATGGAATATGTGACAACAATATGCAAGGAATCTGAGGAGAGGTTTGTACCCAAGGGAAACAGGAATAATGAAAAAGACAGGATGAGCCCATGGTTCACCCAAAGGTGCAGGGAGGCCAAAACCAAGTGTGCCAGGGAATGGAAGAAGTATAGAAGGCAAAGGACCCAGGAGAATAAGGAGAGCAGTTGTAGAGCCAGAAATGAATATGCACAGGTAAGAAGAGAGGCCCAACGGCAATATGAAAATGACATAACAGCGAAAGCCAAATCTGACCCAAAGCTGTTGTACAGCCACATCAGGAGGAAAACAACAGTCAAGGACCAGGTGATCAGGCTAAGGAAGGAAGGAGGAGAGATCACAAGAAATGACCACGAAGTATGTGAGGAACTCAACATGAGATTCAAAGAAGTGTTCACAGAGGAGACAGAGGGGACTCCAGAAATATACACACACAACCCGCATATATAAAAAGAGAGGAGCTTACGACGACGTTTCGGTCCGACTTGGACCATTTACAAAGTCACACTAACACACAGGACAGGAAGAAGGGGTATTTATAGGCAGGCAGACAAGGAAGGGCACAAGAAAGTGGTGGAGGGGTAATAATGAAGGTAGTAGTGGAAGTGGTAGTAGTAGTAGTGGAGTCAGTCATATTCTAGGAAAGGAGCACTGCAATGAAGCTGGCGGCCCACATAGGGTAAGGACAAGAAAACAGAGGGGGAAAAATGAAAATAAAATAAAGAAGGACAAATACAAGGCAAAAGAAAAGAAAGAAAACCCAGAGGAGAAAGGAGAAAGAGGAGAAGGGGGAAGAGATAGAAGAGGAAGGAATCAGGTTAAGTCACGGGTGTTCTGAAGTTTGGAGCATTTAACAATGTAATGGGAGAGGAAAGCATCTACGGAGACAAAGCCAGGGCTAAGATTCATACAGGGAAAGTTGTGTATAAGGGAGGATTCAACCAGACGGCGACTGTGAAAGTTGGACGTAGGGTAGACAGTTTTAGCAGAAGACCAATCAATAGGATGACTGTGATCTCTGACATGACAGAAAAGAGCATTATTGGTGTCGGCAAGCCTAACACTATTTTTGTGCTCCCTAAGTCTGTCAGAAAGAGATCGGCCAGTTTCTCCAAAGTACTGAAGAGGACAGGAGGAGCAAGAAATAGAGTAGACACCAGGAGAATTTATAGAGGGAGGGGAGGTATGAACTAGATTAGTGCGAAGAGTGTTAGTCTGGCGAAAGGTAAGTTTGATGTCTAAGGAACGGAGAGAGTTGCTGAGATTAGAGAGACCAGAGATGTAGGGAAGGCAGAGGATAGGAGAGTTCCCAGGAGTAGAGGGTTTAGGAGAGAAGAAAGTCCGTTTGGCACAGAGAGGTGGGGTACACCACCAAGTGCTGGACACAATACATGCAACCGAGGAAGAAGTGAAGAGGCTGCTGAGTGAGCTAGATACCTCAAAGGCGACGGGGCCGGACAACATCTCTCCATGGGTTCTGAGAGAGGGAGCAGAGGCACTATGTGTACCCCTAACAACAATATTCAACACATCTATCGAAACAGTGAGATTACCTGAGGTATGAAAGACAGCAAATGTAGTCCCAATTTTTAAAAAAAGGAGACAGACATGAAGCACTAAACTACAGACCAGTGTCACTGACATGTATAGTATGCAAGGTCATGGAGAAAATTATCAGGAGAAGAGTGGTGGAGCACCTAGAAAGGAATGAGCTTATCAACGACAACCAACACGGTTTTAGGGACGGGAAATCCTGTGTCACAAACCTACTGGAGTTCTATGACAGGGTGACAACATTAAAACAAGAGAGCCTGGTCCAGCAATTGGCTCCTGGAGTTCAACCCCTCCAAGTGCAAAGTCATGAAGATTTGGGAAGGGCAAAGAAGACCGCAGACGGAGGACAGTCTAGGGGGCCAGAGACTACAAATAACACTCAAGGAAAAAGATCTTGGGGTGAGTATAACAACAGGCACATCTCCTGAGGCGCACATCAACCAAATAACTGCTGCAGCATACGGGCGCCTAGCAAACATAAGAACATCATTCCTACATCTTAATAAGGAATCGTTCAGGACTCTGTACACTGTGTACGTTAGGCTCATATTGGAGTATCCAGCACCAGTTTGGAACCCGCACCTAGCCAAGCATGTAACGAAACTAGAGAAAGTGCAAAGGTTTGCAACAAGACTAGTCCCGGAGCTAAGGGGTATGTCCTACGAGGAGAGGTTAAGGGAAATCGACCTGACGACACTGGAGGACAGGAGAGATAGGGGACGACATGATAACGACATAAGATACTGAGAGGAATTGACAAGGTGGACAGAGACAGAATGTTCCAGAGATGGGACACAGCAACAAGGGGACACAGTTGGAAGTTGAAAACTCAGATGAATCACAGGGATGTTAGGAAGTATTTCTTCAGTCACAGAGTAGTCAGGAAGTGAAATAGTTTGGGAAGCGATGTAGTGGAGGCAGGATCCATTCATAGCTTTAAGAAGAGGTATGATAAAACTCATGCCGCAGGGAGAGTGACCAAGTAGCGGCCAGTGAAGAGGCGGGGTCAGGAGCTATGACTTGACCCCTGCAACCACAACTAGGTGAGTACAACTAGGTGAGTACACACACACACACACACACGTCAAGAAACTAGAGAAAGTGCAAAGGTTTGCAACAAGACTAGTCCCAGAGCTAAGGGAATTGTCCTACGAAGAAAGGTTAAGGGAAATCGGCCTGATGACACTAGAGGATAGGAGGGTTAGGGGAGACATGATAACGACATATAAAATACTGCGAGGGATAGATAAGGTGGACAGAGACAAGATGTTCCAGAGAGGAGACACAGAAACAAGGGGTCACAATTGGAAGTTGAAGACTCCTATGAGCCAAAGGGATGTTAGGAAGTATTTCTTCAGTCATAGAGTTGTCAGGAAGTGGAATAGCCTAGAAAGTGACGTAGTGGAGGCAGGAACCATACATAGTTTTAAGACGAGGTTTGATAAAGCTCATGGAGCAGGGAGAGAGAGGACCTAGTAGCAATCAGTGAAGAGGCGGGGCCAAGAACTATGAATCGACCCCTGCAACTACAAATAGGTGAGTACACATACGTAAAGCTAACGAAGACAACTGAAGATCGAGACCAGCTGTAACAAGACTTGTACCAGCTGTAGCAAGACTTGTACCAGCTGTAACAAGACTTGTACCAGCTGTAACAAGACTTGTACCAGCTGTAACAAAACCTGCACCATCTGTAACAAGACTTGTACCAGCTGTAACAAGACTTGTACCAGCTTTAACAAGACCTGTACCATCTGTAACAAGACCTGTACCATCTGTAACAAGACTTGTACCAGCTGTAAGAAGACCTGTACCATCTGTAACAAGACTTGTACCAGCTGTAACAAGACTTGTACCATCTGTAACAAGACTAGTACAGGTTACAACCACATCAAAGGTGCACATCAAACATACCTTAAGGAGAAAATATAATTGTGTGTAGACCACTTGAGTCAGATCTGGTATGTTGAGGTACTGTAGACGGTCTTGAAGTTTGCATGAAAACTAGTCCCAGTGCTGAGGGGACTTGTCTCAAAATAGACAGAGAAATGAACCTGACGACCGAAGGGCCGTGGGGAGACATGATCACAGCGTTCAAGCTACTATGAGTACATGACAGAGAAACAAGATGGGAGCTAAAACACAAATGAGCAAAAGGTGATGTTAGGAAATACTTCTTCACTCTCGGGATGATAAGTGGGAAAAAACTACTTGAAGTAACGGAGCCAACCATCATACAAAGCTTCAAGAGCAGGTATAACATAGTACAACAGGCAAGTAACGAAAAATGCAGGCCACTGTTAATCATGTAACAGGGTCGACCCCCTCCCCCCGTAAACACAACTTGGAGAGTAAACACAAGAACTTCGGTAGTCAAAGAGGATAAAACAATTCTGTTACGCAGCTTCCATGATGGTAAAACACACGTTAATATATATAGTTCCTTCACACTGTGGGTAGTGAGACACCTGTCCACCCAGACATAAATGTTACTCCCCAATGTAAGCATTACTCCCCCAGTGTAAACATTACTCCCCCAGTGTAAACATTACTCACCAATGTAAACATTACTCCCCCAATGTAAACATTACTCCCCCAGTGTAAACATTACACCCAAGTGTAAACATTACTCACCAATGTAAACATTACTCCCCCAGTGTAAACATTACTCACCAATGTAAACATTACTCCACAAGTGTAAACATTACTCACCAATGTAAACATTACTCCCCCAGTGTAAACATTACTCACCAATGTAAACATTACTCCCCCAGTGTAAACAATACTCACTGATGTAAACATTACTCCCCCAGTGTAAACATTACTCACCAATGTAAACATTACTCCCCCAGTGTAAACATTACTCACCAATGTAAACATTACTCCCCCAGTGTAAACATTACTCACCAATGTAAACATTACTGCCCCAGTGTAAACATTACTCACCAATGTAAACATTACTCCCCCAGTGTAAACAATACTCACTGATGTAAGCATTACTCCCCCAGTCTAAACATTACTCACCCGTGTAAACATTACTCCCCCAGTGTAAACATTACTCACCAGTGTAAACATTACTCCCTCAGTGTAAACATTACTCACCAATGTAAACATTACTCACCCAGTGTAAACATTACTCACCAGTGTAAACATTACTCCCCAATGTAAACATTACTCCCAAGTGTAAACATTACTCACCAGTGTTAACATTACTCACCGATGTAAACATTACTCCCCCAGTGTAAACATTACTCACCAGTGTTAACATTACTCACCCAGTGTAAACATTACTCACCGATGTAAACATTACTCACCCAGTGTAAACATTACTCAACAGTGTTACCATTACTCACCGATGTAAACATTACTCCCCCAGTGGAAACATTACTCCCCCAGTGTAAACATTACTCACCCAATGTCAACATTACTCATCAATGTAAACATTACTCCCAATGTAGACATTACTCTCCACAGTATAAACATTACTCCCATAGTGTAAACATTACTCCCCAATGTAAACATTACTCCCCAGTGTAAACATTACTCCCCCAGTGTAAACATTACTCACCCAATGTCAACATTACGCACCAATGTAAACATTACTCTCCACAGTATAAACATTACTCCCATAGTGTAAACATTACTCCCCAATGTAAACATTACTCCCCAGTGTAAACATTACTCCCCCAGTGTAAACATTACTCACCCAATGTCAACATTACTCCCCAAGCGTAAACATTACTCCCAATGTAAACATTACTCCCCCAGTGTAAACATTACTTCCCAATATCAACATTACTCCCCAAGTGTAAACATTACTCACTAATGTAAACATTACTCCCCAATGTAAACATTACTCCCCAATGTAAACATTACTCCACCAGTGTAAACATTACTCCCCAATGTAAACATTACTCCCCAATGTAAACATTACTCCCCAATGTAAACATTACTCCCCCAGTGTAAACATTACTCCCCAATGCCAACATTACTTCCTAGTGTAACATTACTCCCCCAGTGTAACATTACTCCCCCATTGTAACATTACTCCCCCAGTGTAACATTACTCCCCCAGTGTAACATTACTCCCCCAGTGTAACATTACTCCCCCAGTGTAACATTACTCAAAACAAAACTCACAAGGACGCTATAGTGATGGACGCTCCACTGCAACACCCAGCAACACTGTAACACCCAGCAACACTGTTACACCCAGCTACACTGTAACACCCAACTACACTGTAACACCCAGCAACACTGTAACACCCAGCAACACTGTAACACCCAGCTACACTGTAACACCCAGCAACACTGTAACACCCAGCAACACTGTAACACCCAGCTACACTGTAACACCCAGCAACACTGTAACACCCAGCAACACTGTAACACCCAGCTACACTGCAACACCCAACTACACTGCAACACCCAGCAACACTGTAACATCCAGCTACACTGTAACACCCAGCAACACTGTAACACCCAACTACAGTGCAACACCCAGCTACACTGTAACATCCAGCTACACTGTAACACCCAGCAACACTGTAACACCCAGCTGCACTGTAACACCCAGCTGCACTGTAACACCCAGCTATACTGTAACATTCAGCTACACTGTAACATTCAGCTGCACTGTAACATTCAGTTAAACTGTAACACCAAGATACACTGTAACGCCCAACTACACTGTAACACCCAACTACACTGTAACACCCAGCTACACTGTAACACCCAACTACACTGTAACACCCAACTACACTGTAACACCCAGCTACACTGTAACATTCAGCTACACTGTAACATTCAGCTCTACTGTAACATTCAGCTACACTGTAACACCCAACTACACTGTAACACCCAAGTACACTGTAACACCCAACTACACTGTAACATCCAGCTACACTGTAACACCCAGTAACACTGTAACACCCAGCAACACTGTAACATCCGGCTACACTGTAACATCCAGCTACACTGTAACATCCGGATACACTGTAACACCCAGCAACACTGTAACACCCAGCTACACTGTAACACCCGGCATCACTGAAACACCCAGCTACACTGTAACATCCGGCTACACTGTAACATCCAGCTTCAGTACAGAACACCCAGGTATGATACATAACACACAGCTACGGTATACCACACACAGCTACGTTATGGGACACCCAGGTACGGTACACAACACCCAGGTACGGTGCACAACACCCAGACACGATACACAACACACAGCTACGGTACACAACACCCAGGTATGGTACATAACACACAGCTACGGTATACCACACACAGCTACGTTATAGGACATCCAGGTATGGTACACAACACCCAGGTACGGTACACAGCTACGGTACATAGCAGTATACCACACACAGCTACGTTATAGGACACCCAGGTACGGTACACAACACCCAGGTACGGTACACAGCTACGGTACATAACAGTATACAACACACAGCTACGGTATACCACACACAGCTACGTTATAGGACACCCAGGTACGGTACACAACACCCAGGTACGGTGCACAACACCCAGACACGATACACAACACACAGCTACGGTACACAACACCCAGGTATGATACATAACACACAGCTACGGTATACCACACACAGCTACGTTATAGGACACCCAGGTACGGTACACAACACCCAGGTACGGTACACAGCTACGGTACATAGCAGTATACAACACACAGCTACGGTATACCAAACACAGCTACGTTATAGGACACCCAGGTACGGTACACAACACCCAGGTAGGGTACACAGCTACGGTACATAACAGTATACAACACGGTATACGTACCTATGGTAACTGTGAAGTACGGTCCTCAGCAAGTTAAACTGACGTTCACTGGCGGTCATCTTCCAGTTTTATACAGCTGGAACTTTCTTCAGTGGTGTGACCCCTCCCACTGTGTGTAGCACCGCCCACTGTATGTAGCACCGCCTCCCCTACCTACACTTCACATCCCAGTAGCCTGGTGCTAAGCACTCTCCTGGGCTGACACTGTGCTTGGCACTCTCCAGAGCTGACTCGGTGCCAGGTAGGGCAGACCTGCCTCTCTCTCCAGGATCTTCCTCCTAGCCTCATGTCGGAGCCTTCCCTCGTGCTGCCCACACTTATAGTGTCAGTCACTCACTCTCCAGGGCTGACACCGTGCCTAGCACTCTCCAGGGCTGACACTGTGCCTGGCACTCTCCAGGGCTCACACTGTGCCCGACACTCTCCAGGGCTGACACTGTGCCTAGCCCTGTTCAGGCCTGACACCGTGCCTTGCACTCTCCAGACCTGACACCGTTCCTAGCACTCTCAAGGGCTGACATCATGCCTAGCACTTTCCAGGCCTGACACCGTTCCTGGCACTCTCCCGGGCTGACACTGTGCCTTGCACTTTTCAGGGCTGACACCGGGCGTGGCACTCTCAAGGGCTGACTCTATGCCTGGCACTCTCCAGGACTGACACATGTGCAGGTACTGTAGGCGGCGAGCTGAGAAGCTCTTGAGGTGTTATTCTGCTACGCCGTTCCAGAGGTTTTCCACAAGTTCACGAGACTATCGGTGAGAAGAGTAAAAGTGGTGAGTGTCGTTTCCGCTAGACGGCGATGACACCAAGAGACTGTGGGGTGTTTTCGGCCCAGATGGCTCCGGAATTGTGCAAATCTAAGGAAAACCCGCATCGTCTCTCGGTGTTTCAACGAGGATGGCTGGTTGAAAAGGCACAACAATCCCAGCACTCTCCAGGACTGACACCGTGCCTGGCACTTTCCAGGGCTGACACTATGTCAGTTAATAAACGTTGCAAAATAAGCATCATTTGGGACAAACGTTTCGCCCTGTGCAGAGTTTTACCAAGCTCAACAGAGAGCTTTACAAAGCTCTACACAGAGCATTACAAAGCTTTACACAGAGCTTTACCAGCCCTACACAGAGCTTTACAAAGTTATACAAAGAACTTTACAAAAGCTCTACACAGAGCTCTACAAAACTCTACACAGAGCTTTACAAAGCTCTACACAGAGATTTACCAGCCCTAAACAGAGCTTTACCAGCCCTAAACAGAGCTTTACCAGCCCTAAACAGAGCTTTATAAAGCTCTATACAGAGCTTTACCAGCCCTACACAGAGCTTTACAAAGATATACAAATAACTTTACAGAGCTCTATAAAGAGTTTTACAAAGCTCTACACAGAGCTTCACCAAGCTATAGCTTTACCAACCAGAGCTTTACCAAGCTCTACACAGAGCTTTACCATGCTCTACACAGCTTTACCAAGCTAGAGCTTTACCAACCAGAGCTTTACCACGCTCTACACAGAGCTTTACAAGCCCTACACAAAGCTTTACCAAACTCTACACATAGCTTTACAAAGCTCTACACAGAGCTTTACAAAGCTCTACACAGTTTTACCAAGCTCTACACAGAGCTTTACAAAGCTCTATACAGAGCTTTACCAGCCCTATACAGAGCTTTACCAAGCTCTACACAGAGCTTTACCAAGCTCTACACAGAGCTTTACAAAGCTTTATACAGAGCTTTACCAGCCCTATACAGAGCTTTACCAAGCTCTACACAGAGCTTTACCAAGCTCTACACAGAGCTTTATAAAGCTCTAAACAGAGCTTTACCAGCCCTATACAGAACTTTACCAACCTCTACATGTGTTTACCAAGCTCTACCAGAGCTTTACCAAGCCAGTGTTGGTGGTGAAGTCAGTGTTGGTGACGCCAGTTTGAGTGGTGACGCCAGTGTTGGTGGTGAAGCCAGTGTTGATGTGACGCCAGTGTTGGTGGTGACACCAATGTTGGGGGATGAACTAGTATTGGGGATGACGCCATTGATGGTGGTTAGCCAGTGTTGGAGGTGACGCCATTGGACCGAATGTTGGGGATGGTAATCAGTGTTGGTGGAGTGACAACCAGGTTGGAGGATGCACCAGTGTTGGAGGATGCATAACCGGTGTTGGAGGATGGACAATCAGTGTTGGAGGATTGACAACCAGTGTTGGAGGATGGATAACCAGTGTTGGAGGATGAACAACCAGTGCTGGAGGCTGGATGACCGGTGTTGGAGGATGGACAACCACTTTGGAGGATGGATAACTAGTATTGGATGATAGATAACCAGTGCTGGAGGATGGACAACCAAAGTGTTGGAGGATGACAACCACTTTGGAGGATGGATAACTAGTAT
>WNWK01007580.1:0-30000 GCA_009830355.1 Cherax destructor | reverse complement strand
TCCTTTATCACGCATTTTGTGTGCTATTACACCATGGTCACACTTGTCAAAGGCTTTTGCAAAGTCTGTGAATACTACATCTGTATTTTGTTTATCCTCTAAAGCCTCTAGGATCTTGTCATGGTAGTCCAGGAGCTGGGACAGGCAGGAGCGACCTGCTCTAAACCCGTGTTGCCCTGGGTTGTGTAATTGATGGGTATCTAGGTGGTTGATGAACTTGCTTCTTAGAACCCTCTCAAAGATTTTTATGATATGGGATGTTAGTGCTATCGGTCTGTAGTTCTTTGCAATTGCTTTACTGCCACCCTTGTGGAGTGGGGCTATGTCTGTTGTTTTTAGTGAGTGTGGGATGACCCCTGTGGCCATGCTCCCTCTCCATAGAATGCTGAAGGCAGTTCTTGATGAACACGGAGTTCCATAAGTCTTGGCCTGGGGCAGAGTGCATGGGCATGTCATTTATTGCCTTTTCGAAGTCTTGTGGTGTTAGGATAATATCAGAGATTTTTGAAATGACCAAATTTTGAGTCTCGGTCATAAAAAAATCATTTAGGTTGTCGACCTTTAGTCTAGTTAACGGCTCGCTGAACACTGAGTCATATTGGGACTTTAGTATCTTACTCATTTCCATTATGGCTTTAAGTTCTTCCTGAGGTTCTTGTCTCCTGTAAGATTCCTTAACCTTAAGTTCGATATTTGATATTTCTCTGACCAGTGTCTCTCTTCGTATTTCAGATATACTGGCCTGTCTCAGCAGCTCTGTGATTCGTTGTCTTCGCCTGTATAGGGAGCATCTCTCTCTTTCTAGTTTACATCTTCTCTTTCTTTTTCTAAATGGAATGTGCCTTGAGCAGACCTCAAATGCCAAAGAGTTAATTTTTGTTAAGGCAAAGGTTCGTTTAGGATATCTTCCCAGCTTGTTTCATTTAGGATATGGTTGACTTGTTCCCAGTTTATGTTTTTGCTCCTGAAGTTGAATTTTGTGAAGATGCCCTCATGACTGATCACATTTTGCTGGTCAGGAGCCCTGTGCATACATGTCTGTACCTCTATTATGTTGTGATCTGAGTGTATTGTCTTTGATACGGTTATATTACGTATCAGATCGTCGTTGTTAGTGAAGATGAGATTCAGTGTATTTTCTACTCTTGTGGTGAATTTGGTGCAGAGATTTAATAGCTCGTGTGTGTATGAATTTTCATCTGAGCTGCCTCCTGGGGTGATCTCTGCTAAAATATTATTTGCTACACTCCATTTTAGGTGTCTCAAGTTGAAATCTCCCAGTAGCAAGATGTTTGGGGCAGGAGTTGGGAGATTTTTCAGTGGGAAGATACTTGTCCAGCTTCCTCTTGAAGACTTGAAGACTTAGTAAGATATTGAATTATATTGGACCACGAATGTTGATACAGTGTTCCTTTATTGTGCCCGCTGTGACCTTGCTTTTCACTGGGTTTATTTTAATTTTCTCCCAGAATGTTGTTATGGCAGTGTGCAGATTTGGAACAAGGCACTCGAGTACTTTCCATGTATATATTACCATGTATCTCTCTCTCCTCCGCTCCATTTGGGACTTTAAGGAGTTCCCAGGAATATAAATGTCTTGTTGGCTCTATGTGGGCTGTAAACAATCTCTGTATTTGTTTCATCTCTGATATTTCTCCTGCCTTGAACGGGGCCGTGAACACTGAGCAATATTCCAAATAAAAGAGCAAAAGTAATTTTAAAAGAATCACTATTGGCATTATTTCCTTAATTTTGAAAGTTCTCTTTATCAACCATGTCATCTTTCTGGCTGTCGTGACCTTGATCTTATTATATTGTTATAAAGGTCAGCTAATATAATTACTCCTAGGTCTTTCACATGTTCATTTCAACTATTTGACAATCCTATTGAGTTTTGTATACAGTGGCTCTTTTGAGTTCATTCTTTCCATTTATAAGCAGCTGGACTTATCTCCACTGAACGTCATGTTGTTCTTCTCTGCCCATTGAAAAATCCTGCTTACATCTTTCTGCATTTTTAAGAGTCTTCAACAGAAGTGACTTTCATGCTTATTTTAATGTTATCTGCAAATGACGATGCAAAACTATGACGGGTATTTTTATGTATGTCTGCTATGAGGATAAGAAACAGCAGAGGTGCCAGGACAGCGCCTTGGGGAACTGAGCTTTTTACTTCGCTGTCACTGCATTTTGCTCTGTTTACTACTATATTTTTGTGTTCTATGTTAGAAACCTGAAAATCCATCTGCCTGCTTTTCCCGCAGTACCTATGGCCCTTCATTTTCTGTGCAATCACTCCATGATCGCATTTGTCAAACGCCTTTGCAGAGTTTGTATATATCACATCTGCGTTTTGGTTGTCTTCCAACGCCTCCGTAATTCTGTCATAATGGTTCAGCAGCTGTGAGAGGCATGATCATCCAGTTCTAGAACTATGCTGGCTTAGCAGCTGTGAGAGGCATGATCATCCAGTTCTAGAACTATGCTGGCTTGGGTTATGCAGATTGTACAGCTCCATGAAGTTTGTAATTTGACGTCTCATCTCTCTTTCGAAGATTTTTATGTGGGAACTTAGGGCTACTGGTCTGTAATTTTTAGCTAGTGCTCTACTACCCCCCTTATGCAAGTGATCTATACCTGCGATATTTAAATTAAGGTCTCTAGTACTTTCACTGAGGGCTCGTACTAGTGTTGCTTTGTACATTTTTATAAATAAGGAAATCCAAGAGTCTGTTCCGGGTGCTGAGTGATTGGGCATATTTTCTATTTCTTTTTCGAATTCTATGGGATTAGTACTGTCAGTTAGTTGGTCTGCGCGGCCTTCTGTTGGAGTGAACAATGTTTCTGCATTCTCTACCTTGTTGTCATATAGTGGGTTGCTGAATACCGACTCAGTGTTCCTAAAATTCGTTCATTCCATGTTCATCATCAGTATGAATCTCCTCTCATTTTGGTCCAATTTTACAGATAGTTATTAGCTTGGATTTTGCATTTTTTTTTTTTTTTTTTTGCAATACCCTGGATGGACTTTCGTTCCCTTTGTGCTTCTTCTGTTTGGTACATCTTAAGTTTTTGTTTTAAATCTGATCTACGTTTTGTACCATCTTCTACGCTCTCTCTATATCTGATCTACATTTCCTCAATGGTAAGTATTGAATACAGACCTTGTATGCTTCTATATTCAGCTTCTCCAGACACTGGTGAGGATTTATAATGCTCATGACTGTTTCCCAGGATATGTCTGATAGTTCTTAGTTTATTTTGTCCCAGTCAATCCTATGGTTGTTGAAGTTAAACTTACTGATCATCCCTTCTCTTACATTATCGCCGGAGTTCTCTAACACTGAGTTTATACCCGTTTGTACTTCTATGATGTTATAGTCAGAGTATATTGTTTTTGTGATTATGTCTCTGATTAGTTCCTCGTAGTTTGTGAATATCAAATCCAGTTTGTTGTTCTTTCTAGTGGGATCAATTACCTTTCTAGTGGGATCAATTACCTGGTAAGTGCCTCAACAGGCACATACCAGTTCCCTGGTATGTGTCTGTTGAGCCAGAGTTCTTCCAGGAGGTATTTCTGGTATTACGTTGTGCTGACCAATCTTGCATTTAACATGAGTGAGATTGAAATCTCCAAGGAGGATAATATTTGGTGTGGGATTTTTTAGCCTATCCAGACAGTTATCTATCTTCCATAACTGATCTATGAATTCCTCAGCAGCTGCTGACGGTGCTTTATATACTTGGATAATTACCAGAATTTCTACTGTATCAATTGAAGAATTCAATAATTCTGTGTAACAGAAAG
Organism: Cherax destructor; assembly: GCA_009830355.1. Lineage (NCBI taxonomy): Eukaryota > Metazoa > Arthropoda > Malacostraca > Decapoda > Parastacidae > Cherax > Cherax destructor. The sequence continues at coordinate 26,192 of WNWK01007580.1, read as the reverse complement.
TATCTTTCACATAGAGTTCTACACCTCCCTGTGACCTATTAATTCTAGAACACTACGAGCACAGGTGTAGACTATTTGTCCGGCACACCTGGCAGTAACACCACAATCACTCTGGAACCAGCAAAAAGGCAGCAGAAAGAATTATTTATTGAATTTCCTTCACCAAAAATAAGCTGGTATTTATAATATGTATAGAGACTATGTACAGCATTTACAACTAAATACAATGGGCAAATGCAAGCACAAGACAATGTGAGAACCGTAGCGACCAGCAGAAAAGGTAAGTCTGCCAAGGCTGCTTCACCAGTGTACCACATCACTATAACCCTTTGGCGAGCTTCCTGGTGATTGGCTGGTTGAACCAAGGTGCTAGTGTAAAAACAGTGCCCCTGACCATTAAAATCTTAGCACCTGGTTCACTGGTTGGGAGGCAGCCTATATGGGTGTGTTTGATATACCCAAATAAAATACAATATACTCTCAGCATGCCACACACACACACACACACACACACACACACACACACACACATATATATATATATATATATATATATATATATATATATATATATATATATATATATATATATATATATATATATGTTATAGTTTCTTATGGTTATCTCACCCAGTATCAGTACTACCACCTCTCCAACTAACACCTCACCAGTACCACAACTGGTCCTACTAACACCTCACAAGTACCATCACTTCACCAACTAACACCTCACCAGTACCACAACTTCTCCTACTAACACATCACCAGTACCATCACTTCTCCTACTAACACCTCACCAGTACCACCACTTCTCCTAATAACACCTCACCAGTACCATCACTCCTCCTGCTAACCCTCACCAGTACCACCACTTTTCCTACTAATACCTCACCAGTACATCACTTCTACAACTAACACCTCAACAGTACCACCACTGCTACTAACACCTCACCAGTACCACCACTTTTCCTACTAATACCTCACCAGTACATCACTTCTACAACTAACACCTCATCAGCACCACCACTTCTACTAACACCTCACCAGTACCATCACTTCTCCAACTAACTACCTCACAAGAGTTCCATCACTTCACCAGTACCATCACTTCTACTAACACCTCACCAGTACCATCACTTCTCTTAACACCTCATCATTACCACAACTTCTCCTACTAACACCTCACCAGTACAATCACTACTTATACTAACACCTCACCAGTACAATCACTACTTATACTAACACCTCACCAGTACCACCACTCTCCTACTAACACCTCACCAGTACCATCACTTCTCCTACTAACACCTCACCAGTACCACCACTTCTCCTACTAACACCTCACCAGTACCACCACTTCTCCTACTAACACCTCACTAGTAATATCACTTCTCCTACTAACACCTCACCAGTAAAACTACTTCTCCTACTAACACCTCACCAGTAAAACTACTTCTCCTACTAACACCTCACCAGTACCACCACTTTTACTATCACCTCACTAGTTCCACCACTTTCTATTAATATGATTAATAACCGATACTAATACTCTGCAACCCCACCAAAAAAAATTAAGCTATAATCACCTGCAAATAACAACACTATACGTATAAACTGATTTCAACCATGAGGGAGAGGAAACGTATTTTCATACTTTTGCACTGACAGAGGTTAAACATTAGGCTTCATGAACCGGCATTACAATGGTAACTGAAACGTGTATACAGTGGCCCGAGTCCGGGCTTTTAGAGGAGTTAAACTCTACCAACTTTGCAAAGATATATGGTAACACCAAATGCAATCCTAACACCGTAATTCATTCTACACAAGATACGCCTTATCACAAATATTCGCAGGTGTGAACATTATCTTTCAACTCTATTAAAGATTAGACATATACAGGTCATTCCAACAACGCAAACTTGATAATATAAGTAATATACAATACAATATACTCATCAAAATCCTCACAAGTTAAACTATATCCACTTTCAAGTGACTGAACAATACATATCTATACCTCATTTAATTACACTTTAGATAAGGATGTATTATTAGTAAGTTTGTAAAAACATGTTACGACCATTTTAGTTAAACTTAATATACATATGGCGTTCATAGATCAATTCCAAAGTACCGTGATTGAAAATATAATAGATACAATACTAATAATATCCCAGTAATTAATTTTTATAGTGTCCCTGAAGAAGATAAATTATGTAATATCACAGTCACTAGTGAAATGGTTATGAAACAACTAGACCGACTGAAACAAAATAGTAAATCGCCGGGTCCTGATAAGGTTTTTGCAAGGGTTCTTGAGGAATGCAAAATGGAACTCTGTGAACCAATATCTAACATTTTTAATTTATCTCTTCAAACAGGTGTAGTGTCTGGAAATAAATGGTATAAAATACCGACACAATGGAAAAATAAACACATAAGCAGTATAATGTGATCCTTTATTGACAACGTTTCGCCCACTATGTTTTTAACTATCACACTACTTTTAAGACTCACATGCAGCTTTCTCCACCTGACCCAGCATTCTCCACCTGACTGTACCCTATATATATCTCCATGTTGCTCATTTTCCAGGTAGATCTGTCTGTGACTCGATAAAGCCCACTGCGTGGGCGAAACGTTATCAATAAAGGATCACATTATACTGCTTATGTGTTTATTTTTCCAGGTGTAGTGTCTGATATGTGGAAGATGGCTAATGTAATTCCTATTTTTAAAGCATGGAACAAGTCACTACCGTAAATTACCGCCCAATAATTGTAGGCAAATTGCTAGTCAATTGTAGCTGATATTATTAGAAGCCATCTAGTATGGGCCAACAGGCCTGCTGCAGTGTTCCTTCTTTCTTATGTTCTTATGTTCTTATAACCATAATTTGATTAATGATACTCAGCATGGATTCACGAGGGGCCGTTCCTGCCTATCTAATTTATTAACCTTTTTTAGTAAAGCTTTTGAGGCTGTTGATCACGTTAAAGAATTCGATATTAAGAACATAAGAATGGAGGAACACTGCAGAAGGCCTACTGGTCCATACAAGGCAAGTCCTTATCAAAACCACCACTACCTAAGAATTTATTCCCGTACTCACGACACCAATCAAACCCAGCCCCTCCCACTCATATATTTGTCCAATCTCTTTTTAAAGCCACCCAAGGTCCTAGCCTCTATCACCCTACTCGGAAGATTGTTCCACGCATCTACAACTCTGTTCGAAAACCAGTACTTGCCTATGTCCTTTCTAAATCTAAATTTATCCAATTTAAATCAATTATTTCTGGTTCTTACTTGGTTCGATATCCTCAGTATTTTATTAATATCTCCTTTGTTTATGCCCATCATCCACTTGTACACCTCGATGATATCTCCCCTCATTCTACGTCTCTCCAGAGAGTGGAGATTCAACGCTCTAAGTCTATCTTCATACGGGAGATTTCTTATACTGTAAATCATTTTAGTCATTCTTCTCTGTATGTTCTCCAATGAATCTATATCCATCCTGTAGTAAGGAGACCAAAACTGAGCTGCATAATCCAAATGAGGTCTCACTAGTGATGTATAGAGCTGTAAAATAACTTTTGAACTTCTGTTGCTTATACTTCTTGAAATAAATCCTAGTAATCTTTTAGCCTTATTGCGCACACTTAGGCACTGTTGTCTTGGCTTTAGATTCCTGCTCACCATGACTCCCAAGTCTTTTTCACATTCTGTATGATCAAGCTCAACTTCACCTAGTTTATAACTTCGAGGGATATTTTCATTACCAAGGACTAGTACCTTACACTTGTCCACATTGAACTTCATCTGCCACTTTTCAGACCAAGACATTAATTTGTCCAAATCCTCCTGGAGTTCACTGGTATCCTCCTCAGAATGAATCATACGGCCTATTTTTGTATCATCAGCAAATTTACTCATGTCACTTGCAATTCCTTCATCAAGGTCATTTATGTAAATTATGAACAATAATGGGCCTAAAACTGATCCTTGCTTTCTATTGGTAAGCCATGCCTCAATCCATGCTAGAAATTTACCTCCTATACCATGAGCTGCCACCTTTCTTGCGACGACGTCCATCCGCCGCAGGCACTTCCCGATGGCACCTGGGGATCTGACCCGCGAGGACAAAGCAGCCCGGCTGGTTTACCTGGCCACATATGACTTGGAGACACTGCTCCCAGTCCTAGCCACCCACCCGCCCCTCGATGACGACGCCGGAGAACCCCGACGACGACCAAGACTACCCACTACAGCTATTCTTTCTCTCACTTCCTTCTTTCTTATCCCCCATCCTTCTTCTTCCTATGTAGGTAGAACCACAGCCTGAAGTACCAAGATCTGCTGATGAAGATGCGACGTCAGAAGACACTCCCCATCATGGGGAGCCACAGCAAGAAAGAAAGAAGATGACCGACACCCTCTACCCAGGGGGCCAATGCCGGGTCACCATTTGGAGAAGACCCGGGCCGGATGTACCGGCGAACATACAACAACAACAACAACCTTTCTTAAGAGTCTCTTGTGAGGTACTCTATCGAAGGCCTTACTGAAATCCAAGTAAACTATATCATATTCTTTATTACTGTCTACTGCCTCAAATGTTTTATTGAAAAAAGTCAGTAAATTTGTCAGGCATGAACGACCTCTCGTGAACCCATGCTGAGATTCATTAATCAAATTATGTTCTTCAAGGTGACTTCTAATAATATCAGCTATAATTGATTCTAATAATTTGCCTATTGTTAAATTAGACACATATGCAACACTTGGGTATCTTTATTGAGGAAACGTTTCGCCACACAGTGGCTTCATCAGTCCAATACAAAGAAGAAAGTAGTAATAAGAGGAGGAGTTTGAGGTAATCAGTCCCTCGGCCTGGAGTCGATGTGTTCAGTCCATCAATCTTAAAGTAAATACAACTTAAGGCAAATAGAAGTTGCTTATATACTGTAGACAGGTGAGATGAAGCAGGAGGAAGTGGGGTCATAGTGGTATCATCCACTAGTCGAAGTAGGTCCTTGTCCAAAGGTTTGGACAAATGTTGTAGAATCCGTTTGTATCAAGATCCCAAGAAGTTGCTGTGTCAGACAGGATGTAGATGAATGGTGGGACAAGGACCTACTTCGACTAGTGGATGATACCACTATGACCCCGCCACCTCCTGCTTCATCTCACCTGTCTACAGTATATAAGCAACTTCTATTTGCCTTATGTTGTATTTACTTTAAGATTGATGGACTGAACACATCGACTCCAGGCCGAGGGACTGATTACCTCAAACTCCTCCTCTTATTACTAATTTCTTCTTTGTATTGGACTGATGAAGCCACTGTGTGGCGAAACGTTTCCTCAATAAAGATACCCAAGTGTTGCATATGTGTCTAATTTAACAACTTGTCGGTTCTCTGAACCATTCATCTACAATTTGCCTATTATAGACGTGAGGCTTATTGGACGGTAATTTGATGGAATGGACTTATCCCCTGATTTGAATATAGGAACTACATTAGCTATCTTCCACATCTCTGGCACAACACCAGTTAGGATGGACGTATTAAACACATTCGTTAATGGCTGACTAAGTTCCACCTTGCATTCTTTAAGTACCCTGGAATATAACTCGTCGGGTCCCGGGGACTTATTTTGCTTCAGTTTATCTATCTGTTTGATAACCATGTCCCTCGTGACAGTAATATTAGTTAACTTGAATTCTTCAGGAACTGAATAATTGTTAATTTCTGGAATCTCATTTACGTCTTCTTGTGTAAAGACTGACAAAAAATAGTCATTAAATAGAGAACACATTTCCAGTTCGTTATCCGTCAGCTGTCCATTCCCAATTTTCAGAGGTCCTATCTTTTCTCTCACCTTCGTCCTATACACTTGAAAGAACCCTTTTGGATTAGTCTTTGATTCATTAGCAACCTTAATCTCATAGTCACGTTTAGCCTTTCTAATCCCCTTTTTTACTTCTCTTTTAAACTGAAAATATTGGTCAATAAGGTTAACATCTCCTCTTTTGATGCGCCTATAAATTCCTCTTTTTTTCCCTAATAGATGTTTTAGCCTCCTGTTAAACCATTTGGGATCGTTATTATTTGGCCTAAATTCTCTCTGGGGAATAAATATACTCTGTGCACGTTGTACATTATTAAGAAAAAAAATCATAAACGCAGATCCCATCGTAATTATTAGCTAGATTACCCCAGTCGTGATTAGACAGGTGTTCTCTAAATCCAATATAATCGGCAGAACAAAAATCAGGAACTGTTACCGTATTATCCCTATTCTCGTACTCCCAGGTAATATTAAAAGTGGAAAAATAAACACATATGCAGTATGATTTGATCCTTTATTGACAAAGTTTCGCCCACGCAGTGGGCTTTATCGAGTCAGGGCAATTGGTGTCAATTACTGGCTGGACAAATACTGTAAGGAAAATGCAGTAACATTCATTGACAACTGGGACCTCTTCTATGGCAGAAATGACATGTATGCCAGGGATGGGGTTCACTTATCTAGGTCTGGGGTGGGGGCACTGGCAACTGCAGTGGAGGGAGCTGTTAGGGCTTTAAACTAGAAAAAGTTAGTGGTATGGGTTATGGGGGGAAAACAGTGAAGTCCCAGTGTAGTAATGTTATAAATTCTAGGGGAACTAGTAATAGGCAGAATAAGGTGGATATTGGAAAGCCAGTGGCACTAGGTGACAAGGACAGTAATAGGTATAGTGGAAAAACAGAAATGAGCAGGAAGGGTAAAGAGAAAGGAGGGTCTTTAAGTGTATATTACACTAATAGTCGTAGTGCAAGGAATAAGATGGACGAATTGAGAGTAGTTGCAAGTACAGGTAATATTGATGTTTTTGCAATAACTGAAACATGGTTTAATATGAAAAATCGGGACTTGCCTGCCGAATGTCACATTCAGGGTTTTAAATTGTTCCAAGTAGACAGAAGTATCGGGAAGGGGGGTGGGGTGGCACTCTATGTCCGTGATCATATAAATTGTTGTATAAAAATGGGTATAAAGTCTGAATTAACACATACAGAGTCTGTCTGGATAGAATTTTCAAAGGGGCATGAAAAATGGATTTTAGGTGTGATATACCGTCCCAAAAACTTAGATAGGGACCAAGGGAGACTACTATGGGAGGAAATTGTTAAGGCCACAATGCACGATAACGTAGTTATTCTGGGTGACTTCAACTTTAGTCAAATTGATTGGAATTTTTTGACTGGGAATTTAGAATCTAACGATTTCTTAGAAGTAGTTCAAGATTGTTTTTTGAAGCAGTTTGTGACAGAACCTACAAGGGGAAATAATCTGCTTGACTTAGTTCTGGCAAACAAGGAAACCCTTGTTAATAATTTAGAAATTACAGAGGAACTCGGCGCAAGCGACCACAAATCAATTACCTTTGGCATTGAATGGAAGTTTCATAGTAGGAATAACTCAGTAACGGTCCCAGATTTTCACTTAGCAGATTACAATGGACTTAGAGAACACTTATCATCTGTGGACTGGGGTAATGAAGAGAGCTATCAATATGACAGTTTTCTGAACACTATACATGCTGCCCAAAGAACATTTATCCCATATAAAGAAATTAGATCGAATATAAATGACCCAAAATGGATGAATAATAGGCTCAAATATCTTTTAGGGCAGAAGAAAGGAATTTATAGGCGTATCAAAAGAGGTGAGAATGAATGGTTCAGAGAACCGACGAGTTGGTAAATTAGACACATATGCAACACTTGGGTATCTTTATTGAGGAAACGTTTCGCCACACATTGGCTTCATCAGTCCATACAAAGGAGAATCGTGAAGAACAGGAGTGTGAGGTTGTCAGGCCCTCAATCTTGAGACGATGTTGTCAGTCCATCAATCTTGAATAGAATAACAGCATATGAGCAGAGGGATCTTATATACTGTAGACAGGAGAGGTGCAGCAGTTGTAGGAGGTGTCACATTTGTTCAATGTGGAAGTAGGTCGTGCCCAAGGAATAGGCAAGCGAAGAAATCCCTGTATTAAGATACCAAGATGTTGCAGTGTCAGACAGGATGTGAATGAATGGTTCAGAGAACCGACGAGTTGGTAAATTAGACACATATGCAACACTTGGGTATCTTCAAACATGTGTAGTGTCTGATATGTGGAAGATGGCCAATGTAATTCCTATTTTTAAAGCAGGGGACAAGTCACTACCGTCAAATTACCGCCCAATAAGCCTGACCCTTATAATATCAGCTATAATTGACTCTAGTAATTTTCCTACAATTGAGGTCAGGCTTATTGGGCGGTAATTTGACGGTAGTGACTTGTCCCCTGCTTTAAAAATAGGAATTACATTAGCCATCTTCCACATATCAGACACTACACCTGTTTGAAGAGATAAATTAAAAATGTTTGTTAATTATTCACAGAGTTCCATTTTGCATTCCTTAAGAACCCTTGCAAAAAGCTCATCAGGACCCGATGGAAATAAATGGTATAAAATACCGACACAATGGAAAAATAAACACATAAGCAGTATAATGTGATCATTTATTGACAACGTTTCGTCCACACAGTGGGCTTTATCGAGTCACATCAAGCCCACTGCGTGGGCGAAACGTTGTCAATAAAGGATCACATATCCTGCTTATGTGTTTATTTTTACTTTCATCAGGACCCGGCAATTTATTTTGTTTCAGTCGGTCTAGTTGTTTCATAACAATTTCACTAGTGACTGTGATATTACATAATTTATCTTCTTCTGGGCCTCTGTAAAAATTAATTACTGGGATATTATTAGTGTCTTCCTGTGTGAAAACCGAGAGAAAATAATTATTAAAAATAGAGCACATATCATTCTCCTTGTCAGTAAGATGCCCAAAGTTATTTTTAAGGGGACCTATCTTATGTTATTATGTTTTTATTGCGGGTTCTCTCTTAGAGAGATATCCTCAAGACCTTATTTATATCCCCTTTGTTAATACCCATTTTCCACTTGTATACCTCGATCATGTCTTCCCTCATTCTACGTCTTACAAGTGAATGTAATTTTACGGTCTTCAATCTTTCTTCATACGGAAGATTTCTAATGCTATGTATTAATTAAGTAATTTTACGCTGAATGTTTTCTAACGAATTAATATCCATTCTGTAATGTGTTCACCAGGCTTGTCACTGTGGTGTAAGTGTGCTTGTGACGGAGCTTGTACCTGTGTTCTCCAGGCTGGTCACTGTGGTGTGTGCTTGTGACGGAGCTTGTACCTGTGTTCTCCAGGCTGGTCACTGTGGTGTGTGCTTGTGACATAGCTTGTACCTTGTTCTCCAGGCTTGTCACTGTGGTGTGTGCTTGTGACATAGCTTGTACCTGTGTTCTCCAGGCTTGTCACTGTGGTGTGTGCTTGTGACGGAGCTTGTACCTGTGTTCTCCAGGCTGGTCACAAGCTCTCCATCACCTCCCATAATAGAATTGATTTCATTATTGCATGTTAAACAAAAGAGGTGGGCGTCCTCCAAGTGGCGTAATGGCTGCTTTATGCAGCAGCGCAGTAGTCAAGGCAAAGTGGGCATTTACCTTCAATAATGTGATTGTTACTTGCAAGCACTGCATCTGCTGGAGGGCCAACGAGGCCTTAATCTTGAAACAGTTACTCATGAAAAATAGTGAGAAGTCGACATTGTGCTCAGAAGTAACCTATCAGTTACATGTTTTTTTTACGAATAAGACATGCAGCACACGTGGGTATTACATGTCACCAGGAACATTGTTCTGACACGGGTCTTATTTAAATGGTCAGCCGTCACTGTCTCTCGTAGTGTCGGAGTTTGTACGAGTAACTTTCACTCTCTATGGCAAGTGCTTGGTGAGTCTTCTAGGGTTAAAGTGGGTATTTTTTACTGTCCTGAGATGGGTCAGCCCTATGGTGGGGACCCGGTGTGTTTTCAGTACAGGTGGTGTAAGAGATAAAATTTTGTTGGGATTTTTAACCCCGGAGGGTTAGCCACCCAGAATAACCCAAAAAAGTCAGTGTGTCATCGAAGACTGTCTGTCTTATTTCCACTGTGGTCCTTCAGCCTTGTGTCCCAGGATGCCATCCACACCAGTCATAAGAACATAAGATTGGAGGAACACTGCAGCAGGCCTGTTGGCCCATACTAGGAAGATCCTTCACATTCCATCCCACTGACAGAATATTTGGAAATATTCAATGCTACCCAAGAAATAAGCTTTGATAATTCTATTTACTCTTGCAATTCCCACTCAAATCCAACCCCTCTCACTCATGAATTTATCCAACCTAAATTTAAAACTACCCAAGGTCCTTGCTTCAATAACCCTACTAGGCAGACTGTTCCACTCATCAACTACCCTATTTCCAAACCAATACTTTCCTATATCCTTTCTAAATCTAAACTTATCTAATTTGAATCCATTATTGCGGGTTCTCTCTTGAAGAGATATCCTCAAGACCTTATTTATATCCCCTTTGTTAATACCCATTTTCCACTTGTATACCTCGATCATGTCTTCCCTCATTCTTCGTCTTACAAGTGAATGTAATTTTAGGGTCTTCAATCTTCCTTCATACAGAAGATTTCTAATGTTATGTCTTAATTTAGTCATTCTACGCTGAATGTTTTCTAACGAATTATTATCCATTCTGTAATATGGAGACCAGAATTGAGCTGCATAATCTAGGTGAGGCCCTACTAACGATGTATAAAGCTGTAATATAACCTCTGGACTTCTGTTGCTTACACTTCTTGATATAAATCCCAGTAATCTGTTTGCCTTATTACATACGCTTAGGCATTGCTGTCTTGGTTAAAGGATGCTGCTTACCATAACCCCCAAGTCCTTTTCGCAATCTGTATGGCTAAATTCTACGTTATTTAACTTATAAGTGCTTGGGTTATTGACACTCCCGAGCTTTAGAACCTTGCTTTTATCTACATTGAACTGCATCTGCCACTTTTCTGACCAGGAATTGAGTTTGTCTAAATTCTCCTGAAGTTCCCTGTCATCTACGTTTGAATCAATTATCCTACCTATCTTCGTGTCATCGGCGAATTTGCTCATATCACTAGTAATTCCCTCATCAAGGTCATTGATATATATTATAAACAACAACGGGCCTAAGACTGATCCCTGTGGAACACCACTTGTTACAGATCCTCACTCGGATTTAACCCCATTTATGCACACTCTCTGCTTCCTATTGGTGAGCCATGACTCGATCCATGACAGCACATTTCCCACAATGCCATGAGCTGCCACTTTCTTTAACAGTCTCTGGTGCGGTACTCTATCAAAAGCCTTACTAAAATCTAAATGGACAATATCGAATTCCTTATCGTGATCAGCAGCCTCAAAAGCTTTACTAAAGATGGTTAATAAATTAGATAGGCAGGAACGGCCCCTCGTGAATCCATGCTGAGTATCATTAATTAAATTATGGTTATCTAGATGGCTTCTAATAATATCAGCTACAATTGACTAGTAATTTGCCTACAATTGAGGTCAGGCTTATTGAGCGGTAATTTGATGGTAGTGACTTGTCCCCTGCTTTAAAAATAGGAATTACATTAGCTATCTTCCACATATCAGACACTACACCTGTTTGAAGAGATAAATTAAAAATGTTAGATATTGGTTCACAGAGTTCCATTTTGCATTCCTTAAGAACCTTTGCAAAAAGCTCATCAGGACCCGGTGATTTATTAAGTTTCAGTCGGTCTACTTGTTTCATAACCATTTCGCTAGTGACTGTCATATTACATAATTTATCTTCTTCAGGGACACTATAAAAATTAATTACTGGGATATTATTAGTGTCTTCTTGTGTGAAAACCGAGAGAAAATAATTATTAAAAATAGAGCACTAATCATTTTTCTTGTCAGTAAGATGCCCAGAATTATTTTTAAGGGGACCTATCTTGTCCCTAACTTTTGTTCTATAAACCTGGAAAAAACTTTTTGGGTTAGTTTTTGAATCCATAGCAACTTTAGTTTCATAGTCCCGTTTAGGTTTTCTTATACCCTTTTTAACGTCCCTCTTGATGTCAGTATACTGATTTATAAGATGACCCTCACCTCTATTTATGCGTATATAAATTCCTTTCTTCTGCCCTAAAAGATATTTGAGCCTTTTATTCATCCATTTTGGGTCATTTCTACTTGATCTAATTTCTTTATACGGGATAAATGTTCTTTGGGCAGCCTGTATAGTGTTAAGAAAGGTGTCATATTGATAGCTCTCTTTGTTACCCCAGCCCACAGTTGATAAGTGTTCTCTAAGCCCATTATAATCTGCTAAGTGAAAGTCTGGGACTGTTACTGAATTATCCCTACTACATCCATTCAATGCTGAAGGTAATTAATTGACTTGTGGTTGTTTGTGCCGAGTTCCTCTGTAATTTCTCAATTAATAACAAGGGATTCCTTGTTTGCCAGAACCAAGTCAAGTAGGTTATTTTCCCTTGTAGGTTCTGCTTCAAAAAATAATCCTGAATAACTTCTAAAAAGTCGTTAGAGTCTAAATTCCTTGTCAAGAAATTCCAATCAATTTGATTAAAGTTAAAGTCCCCTAGAATTACTACGTTATCGTGCCTTGTGGGCTTAACAATTTCCTCCCAGAGTAGTGTCCCTTGTTCCCTATCTAAGTTTGGAGGACGATATATCACGCCTAAAATCAATTTTTCACACCCCTCTGAAAATTTTATCCAGACAGACTCTGTATGCATTATTTCAGACTTTATGCCCGTTTTTATGCAACAATTTAAATGATCACGGACATAGAGTGCCACCCCACGCCCCTTCCCGATACTTCTGTCTACTTGGAACAATTTAAAACCCTGGATGTGACATTCAGCAGGCATGTCCCGATTTTTCATATTAAACCATGTCTCAGTTATTGCAAAAACATCAATATTACCCGCACTAGCAACTAATCTCAACTCGTCCATTTTATTTCTAGCACTACAACTATTAGTGTAATATATACAATATATATATATATATATATATATATATATATATATATATATATATATATATATATATATATATATATATATATATATATATATATATATATATATATATATAAAACCCTTTTCTTTATCTTCCTCTCATTTCTGTTTTTCAACTATACCTATTACAGTCCTTGTCACCTAGTGCCACTGACTTTCAAATATCCACCTTATTCTGCCTATTACTGTTTTTCCCCCATAACCCATTACCACTACCTTTTCTAGTTTAATGCCCTAACAGCTACCTCCACTGCAGTTGCCAGTGCCCCAACCCCAGACCTAGATAAGTGAACTCCATCCCTGGCATACATGTCATTTTTGCCATAGAAGAGGTCCCAGTTGTCAATGAATGTTACTGAATTTTCCTTACAGTATTTGTCCAGCCAGCAATTGACACCAATTGCCCTGGACAACCATTCATTTCCAACTCCTCTCCTTGGCAAAATACCACATATGACAGGGTTCCCACCCTTCTTCCTAATTATGTTTATTGCTGACCTAAATCTGCTAGTCAGGTCCTCACTCCTACATCTGCCAACATCGTTGCCTCCAGCACTGAGACAGATAATAGGATTGCTCCCATTACCTCTCATGATGTCGTCCAGACGGCTAACAATATCCTCCATCCCAGCCCCAGGAAAGCAAACCCTCTGTCTCCTACTTCTATCTTTCAAGCAGGCTCTATCCATGTACCTAATCTGACTATCACCAACTAGAACAATGTTCTTACCTTCCTTGGTGTCGTTCGTCGTAATGTTCCCAGTAGTCGACTCACATTCATCGGGTAACAGAGTACCTCTCCATCCATCCTCTTGATCCTTAACTTTGTCCCATGCATTCCAGCCATAGTCCAGGTTCCTTTCTTGACTTGAGGATTCACAACAGGAGGATTACTATGAATCCTCTTGTTTTCTTCAGTCAGTCGCTGTATATCAAGCTTAGCTACCCTCAGTTCTTCCTTTAGCTGCTGGTAGAGTTGCTCAAGAGAGGACATCTTGTTCAGATTCACAGAGAGCACACAAGACACGTCTTCCCAGAGCTAACACCCAGGTACCTACTTGTTAGGTGAACATGGACAGTAGGTGTAAGGAAACGCCCAATGTTTCCACCCGCCGGGGATTGAACCACGGACATTCAGTGTGTGAGGCGAGAGCGATGTCTACCAGGCCACGGGACACCTTGTAGCTGGGGCACAGTGCGTCTCCTTCGGTTGGGTCCTGTGTGTATAGTGATGAGAGTCATCACTACACCAGTGTCACAAAATCACTATACCAGAGTCACAACACCACTAAACCAGCATCACAGCACCACTACACCAGTATCACAACACCAACATAACACCACTACACCAGCATCACAACACCAACATAACACCACTACACCAGCATCACAACACCACTGCAGCAGCATCACAACACCACTACATCAGCATCACAACACCAATATAACAACACCACTACACCAGCATCACAACACAAACATCACAACACCAGCATCACAAAACCAACATCACCTTCCAGAATCACAACACCACTGCAGCAGCATCACAACACCACTACACCAGTATCACAACACTGCAGCAGCATCTCGACACCACTACACCAGCATTACAACAATACTACACCAGCATCACAATGCCAGTACACCAGCATCACAATGCCAGTACACCAGCATCACAATGCCAGTACACCAGCATCACAATGCCAGTACACCAGCATCACAATGCGAGTACACCAGCATCACAATGCCAGTACACCAGCATCACAATGCCAGTACACCAGCATCACAATGCCAGTACACCAGCATCACAACACCAGCATCACAACACCAGCATCACAACACCAGCATCACAACACCAGCATCAACACCACTACACCAGCATCACAACACCACTACACCAGCATCACAACACCACTACACCAGCATCACAACACACTACACACATCACACACACAACACTACACCAGCATCATAACAATACTACACCAGCATCATAACAATACTACACCAGCATCACAACAACACTACACCAGCATCACAACAACACTACACCAGCATCACAACAACACTACACCAGCATCACAACAACACTACACCAGCATCACAACAACACTACACCAGCATCACAACAACACTACACCAGCATCACAACAACACTACACCAGCATCACAACAACACTACACCAGATCACAACAACACTACACCAGCATCACAACAACACTACACCAGCATCACAACAACACTACACCAGACACAATCAACACTACACCAGCATCACAACAACACTACACCAGTATCACAACAACACTACACCAGCATCACAACAACACTACACCAGCATCACAACAACACTACACCAGCATCACAACAACACTACACCAGTATCACAACAACACTACACCAGCATCACAACAACACTACACCAGCATCACAACAATACTACACCAGTTACAAAATGACGAGATATCTATTAGAAATAGACATCTCCAGTGAACACGTGAAAGGACAACTCCTCTAGCGTTCAGCCTGTTACTGGGCTTTTGTAACAAGTAATCAATATCCTGGTCCAGTTATCCGTTATATTCAGTATCTTAGGATTTCAACTGAGAGGGTATTAACTAATAGAGATAAAATTTAGATGTTTATTGACAGAGTTAAAATGTCTAGGTTATCCCAGTAATTCAATACGATACAAATTAGGATATCAATTAAGATGCTAATTAGGAGGTTAATTAGGAGAATAGCTCCTACACTTCTCTCATTTGCAATATTGTGCTGAAGGCACATATTTCAAGTACCATCTGGTACATTATCAGAAATTATATACAATACAAATACTTACTAATGAGTGTGCGTATGTGTGTTCTAGGCAGCTCCTTATGTCTCAAGACTCGACCCAGACTCAGTGACTGACCAAACATCCTCATAAGCTAACTTCTCTAATCAAATGGCAATCAGAACAGCTTGCATGAACAATAATGCAGCCAATTCGCCAAACAGCAATATAGCAAGCAACAGCAACACTATGTCAGGAACAAGGAGATAAATAACAATCCTAACTGGGGACCATCTGCAGATCCACCATAATAGTCACAAAACTCCCTTATTACTGAATTTAAGTTCAGCATAACCACATCCCCGACTGTGACGGTGCACAGATGCCAGTATGAATTAGGTCAGAAGCCACACCTCAGGACCTGGAAATCTTAAGAGTGTCAGTGAAACAACCTCAGTAAAACGTCGAAAATCACTAAGTCTAAGCTATGCTCTGTGAACAGAGTTACACAAAGTCCAGAGAAGTATGTTTTGTGTCACCACCGAACACATACTCTACCAAACAGAGTCTAAAAGACGAGTAAACAAGCAGAGACAGGAGCGAGATGGTGTTCCCAGCAGAGTCGGCGAGCTAATGCTAGTGAGGCAGCGCAGGGAGGCTGCACACTGGTGCAAACAGCCTCTGCTCACGTGGCTCGCATGTAACTGCATAGCAACTCCATAGAAGCCAGCAGAAACAAGCGAGGTGTTATCAGTGTAGATAGCCTATTCAATGGCAACTATTCTACACACTCGAACAAAAAGCACAGTAGTGTAATGAAACATCCTACCTACTAATATAAGCTAAGTCAAATAATAATATAAAGCAAGATATTAACGATTTAGCTATATCGAGAAAATCAGCAATATAAAATTGAAAGAGAAATATACATAATAATATACATAATATATAATATATATATACACATATGTACAATTATATTTATATAAAACATTGTTCCCCATTCTGGGGTCGCAATAATGTTATTTGCTGTTTTACCTGTTGACAGCAGGTATAGTGCTGAAAGGGGTATATGGAGATTGCCGTTGACTAGTCTTGCTTTATTAAGGCGAAGGTGCAGGCACACATGGGCAGAAACGTGTGGGTACCGAAAGCCAGACCGCTTGCGGGGATGTTGATCCTAGGAGGTGAGCCGGTGAAATGGGCCGCTTAGGCATAGCGTCTCCCTGACCTGAATAGGCCAACAGAGGGCTGCACTGGAGTGCCGCGAGATATGAAACTAACAGGCAGCATAGGCTGTCTACATCTGCTCGGCCACCTACTGCATGTCATCTCAACACAACAATACTGGTGGGCACGAAGGTGTGAAAGATAACCCAGGGGGAACTGGCTTTCGCTCACCCAAAATTTAGGACATACAAATATTATTGCAGGCCTCAAAAACTCTCCCATCCTGAGGGAAGAGAAAATTGGCATGCTCGTACAGCTGGACGGAGGGCAGAGCAAGGCGATGTCGGCACTGGAACTAGAGTCTTCTATGTACAGGTTTACAGGGCTAGGGCATCAAGCTTGACTGCACATCCATGAGCGCTGTACCATCCTCACATCTGCAAACAATGACTGACAGTAGGATTTCCTAAGGTGTGACATTTACCTCAAAGGGCGGCACTGCCCTGACCTTTATACAGGTTTTACGAGACACACTAGGTTAACATACTTACAATAATATTATTTACATGGAATTCATAATACTACGGGTACCCTTCTAAAATAAATTTTACATATTTACATGGTGTTGTCCACCCTGACTCCGTTATTTACTAACTGTACAATGTATGTGCATTAATCCCCATTTCTGAAAGCAAACAATTAGCGTAGCTAGCGTAAGAGTCGGACAAGTCAGTAGGTATGTCAATGTCACAGAAATGTACTGCTGTCCTGGGTTTCAGGCCAAAAGTATGGAGCCTTACAGGACTGTCATCTGTCATAGTGGAAGTGGGTGAAGAACTAGATGGGTTGTCACTAGTTTGAGTCTGATTGTGGCTTTGCAATGCACGCGATTCCAGCTCTGCTTCGGCTTGCACATGATCAACATACTTCATGTGGTCAAGGTGAGCTTCTTTGATAGTTCCGGTAGCGATCTCCCTCACCTCGAACTTATTACGGCGGAGCTGTCGTAGGACACGGTAAAGACCAACAAATTTGGGGACAAGTTTATGCATACCAGGGGTCTGTATCGGGTTGAGCAACATAACTTTGCAACCTGGTTCCACCTTGCTTTCCTTAGCGTGGGCGTTGCGATCAGACGTGAACCTATCTGTGGCTTTTATGAGGTTCTCACATACTCGTTGAAAGACAAGCTGTGTGGTCTGCATCTTGACTACAGTGGTGTTATCGGTGTCATAAGTTGGACGAGGCAGAGCAAACAGGATTTCATATGGTAAACACTTATCATAAGAACATAAGAATGGAGGAACACTGCAGAAGGCCTACTGGCCCATACAAGGCACGTCCTTATCAAAACCACCACTACCTAAGAATTTACTCCAGTACTCACGACACTAATCAAACCCAGCCCCTCCCACTCATATATTATCATAGTCGTACAAGGCAAAATGAGGTGTCTCACCAATCGAGCTGTTGAGGGAAGAATTTAATGTACACTGAACATCTGGGATAGCCTCATCCCATGTAGTACAACTCGGATTAACGGTTACTCTGAGCACCTCCAAGACTTTGCGGTTTGTACGTTCAGCAAGACCATTACTCGCCGGGTGGCGTGGAGCTACTTGCCCTTGGTGAATGTTAAACCTGGAACAAAGTTCATTCATCGTGGCATTTATGAACTCCGACCCATTGTCTGACAGGAGGACACGTGGGCAGGTATGACGGAGAACGATATGCTCATGATACTGTCTCAGCCGTCTTATCTGGGATGGGTACTAACTCGCAGTACCGCGCCAAGTTATCTACCATTACAAGCAGGTGTTTATTACCCTTCTCCGAAGTCGAGAAGTTCGTCAACAGGTCGACAGAAGTTCTCTCCCAGGGCTCCTTTGTAATAGGATACTTCAGAATGGGATTGGGACCCGTGACAGTACCCTTGTGCTGTAAGCAAACGACACACTGGTGTACATACTTGGCAATTTCCGCTGCCATCTTAGGCCAGAAGTACAGTGGACCCCCGGTTATCAGCCATAATTCGTTCTAGAATGCTGTTCGAGTACCGTTACCGAACGAATTTGTTCCATAAGGAATAATGTAAATTAGATTAGTCCGTTTAGACCCCCAAAAATATACTTATAAAATCACTTACAAAAATACACTTACATAATTGTTCGAGTTGGGAGCAGTACGAAATCTGGGGGTCTATTGTATTTCATTCTTGCCTGTTTGATGCTGCGGTCCTTCCCGGGTTGCGCTGCACCTGGGACATCTTGGATCAACTTCAGAGTAGCGGGTACCAGGGACTCCGGTATCATCAGTTGGTGTACGGTTCTGCCGGGTTCCACCAGTCGAGCGACATGACACAGTACTCCTTGGTTGACCACTAAGTTTGTCAGCAGGACGGGAGACTTGACCCACGGGCCAATGACCTCCTTGTTCAGGAATCGAATGACTGGTGACCACAAAGGGTCCTGCCGTTGGGCTCTCTCTAGGTTCTCGACAGAGAACGAGTTGTCTGCACTAACAAAAGCTATATGCCTCGACAAGGCATCATTTTGCTTACTCAAAATGTAGTGGACTTCAGGGTTGTAGTCGTTAAAAGTGAGAGACCACCTAGCATGCTTTCCAGAGAGATTCTTGTTTGTAAAAAGGGATAATAATGGCAAATGGTCCATGTAAATCATGATAGGGTACTGATAAATAATGTCTTGGAAATGGTTCAAAGCCCATACGATGGCTAAGGTTTCTAGCTCTGTCACCGAGTAATTGACTTCAGCTTTGATAAGAACACGGCTAGCATAAGCTATTGGCTGTTGCTTACTATTGGATTCCTGTGACAAGACTGCACCGATGCCAACTTTGCTGGCATCCGTTGTCAAGGTGAACTCTTTGGTGAAATCAGAATCTAAGGACTGGGGTTGATGTTAACCTATTTTTAAGTGTGACGAAAGCTCTTTCCTGGTCACACGTCCACTCAAAGGGGACATCTTTCTTAAGGAGCTGAGTCAAAGGTGCAGCTATGGTGGAAAATCCAGCAATGAAAGAGTGGTAGAATCCAGCTAGGCCTATGAAGGAGCAGACAGCATCCCCCATCGTAGGTCTAGGGAACTTCCGTACAGCCGAGATTTTAGACTCGTCTGTCTTGATGCCATTCTGAGTCACTATGTGGCCCAGAAACTTTATTTCTTTCTTAAGGAACTGGCATTTTGAAAGTTTCACCTTAAGATTAGCCTTGGCTAGTTTTTCCAGTACCCGCTCAAGTTTTATGAGATGCGTAGGAACATCTTGGGACATCACAATGAGATCGTCTAGGTAGACCATGAGCGTGCCACCTAGGAGAGTAGAGAAAATTGTTGTCATCAAACGATTGAACGTGATCGGGCTTCCGAGCAAGCCGAAGAGCATCCTCTTGAACTGATAATGACCAGTAGGCATAGAGAACGTGGTTAGTTCTTTGCTTTGGTCATCAAGAGGGATCTGCCAAAACCTTTGAAGAAGATCAAAAGTTGAAAAGACCTTATTATCGCCGATGTTCTGTAACAGGTCATTCAGAACTGGCAATGGAAATCGGTCTGGGATCGCACAGGCATTCAGTTTCCTGTAATCGATAACAGGACGCCATGTTCCATCTTTCTTGGGAACTAGGATTAGAGGGGCATTCCACAGGGAAATGGACTCCTCAATAACTCCATCGCAGAGCATCTTTGAAATGAGTTTGTTAGTGAAAACTCTTTGCTCGTGTGACAAACGATAAGCAGGCACATAAATGGGTTTAGTACCTTTATCAAGTGGAATATGGTGAGAAATAAGTGGGGTCAAACCCATGGACTCACCATCTAAAGCGACTGCGATGTGTGCGCGATTGAGAACCTGGAGAAGTTGTGGAACTTCTTCCGGGTAGTCTGTCATAGCTAGGTCATCTTCCTGCACTGGCCGGGTGAGGACTGCACTTACGAGAACGTCAGCTGGGATTTCGCCCTCCACTCTCACCGGGAGAGGGAATCTGACAAGGTTGACAAGTGAGGTGTCCTTCCGCAGGGGGAATTCTCGACTGTGCAAGTTAATGACAAGGACTTGCAACTTACCATGTTGCACAGTGTGCAAGGACGGCTCAAGGGAGAGGCCCTTGACTCTGCATGTGTCGTTGTCGACTAGCACGTGGTCTCCTTCGAAAGCTCTGGTCACGTACACCGTAACAGGAGTGAGCGAATTAGCCGACAAAGTGACGTCATACTTTGTACAGGCAGTAACTCTGCTCGCTGATGCCATGACACGAGTCAGACAGTCGCCTGCTGACGGGGAGACTGTGGCTTGACAACTGTCGTCCTCTACATCAGTGCGAGAGTTAGAGTGAAGGTCATTATGGGCGTCCCCAGACAGGGTTTTACTGATAACTGAGCGCTGATGGCCAGGAGGTGACGAGAAACGAGCTCTCTTACGAGGTAGGTCAGGACAAGAGGTCGACCTCGGGGAGAACATGCGACGGAAGCCTCGGGTTTCTAATGATTCCAAGCACTGGATGTACTCAGAGACGAAGTGGTACGTAGTGGGTCCTAAGCGTACACCCCAGAAGGGCACATTCACTCCATCAAAATCTGCTTTCCACTTAGCTGGATCTAAATGGATGTTAAGGTCCGCCATGGTCTTGAATCCGATGAGCAAATCGCCTGGGAAGATGATGTCATCGACAACTAAGAACTTTGCTGACCACTTGCGACCATGGATCACAAATTCTAATGTGGTACGACCACGAACCGTGAGAGGGCTACCTGAAACTCCTCTCAAGGTCTGAATAATAGACAGCTCGGTCAGCATGGCCGCATAAAGACTGATGTCATGGAAAAAGGTGGAACGGACAATGTTAACCACCGAACCTGTATCAAGGAAAAGCTGAACAAGCTTCTGATGAAGTGTGGACTCAACGAGAGGTTCACACGGATTGTCATACTGAACGTGAAGGCATGACAGGCCGACTACGTCCCCAGAGTCCCGGCTGCTAGAGGCTTGACGTTTGGTGGTGCGACATCCTGGAAGGTATGGTATGAGTCTCAGCACCAATGCTGAGGCACTCTGTTTCCGTGCTGTCGGCAAGCGTATCGCTGCACGGCAATCGTATTGCGGACAGGGACGGAATACAGCGACTCCGACAATGTGATTACCTCTTTCGTTGATTTTGCCAGAACTGCTGGAGGAGCTCCGGCTAGCACGGGCTCCGGGAGGAGAGTGCTTGCCGTGCTGTGCTGAAAAGAAACTCCGCAGCTTATGGCACTCGTTAGAAGTATGGCTGGAAGTGTGATGGTAAATACAAATGCCTTCCCGGTACTGAACATGGAAATGGTGATGATCATGACGTGGGGACTGAGGTTTATAACACTCAGAATGGTAGTGACCTTTCTTACCGCAGTTGAAACAGGTCACCATGTGCTTAGCAGGTGGTGCTGACTGCGGTGTGCGCTGGTGACGCTTGAACTTAGGCGGAGGAGATGCTAGGAACGTCGTCGTACGAGGCCGACTGTTGTAACTTGACCTGCCGTTTTGTCTCGGCTTGTCATTAGGTTTACTGGTCTTCTTAGCCTTGAAGGCTGTTTGCCGGACAGCTGCGGCGAAAGTGACTGGTTGTTGCACCGGTGGTGATGCTAGGGTTGATGATGGAGGGACTGGCAAAGGAGTACCAGCAAGGCGACAAGCCTTATTTTTCTCGCCAGGTGGCTTGACTTTGTCGATGGCCTCTTAGGCGCACAGGACTGCGCGCTTGGGGCCGAGCCCTAAGTCATCAATGACACCCTGGAGATTGGGTGGGGCATCTCTCTGCATGACGCCTATGGCAAGCATGGGGATGATGTCTTTAAGTTTCATACTGTCGTCACTATCAGTCCACTTGGTACCACGAATATAATCAACAAAATCTTTTGATGCTCACTCGAAATGACAAATGCAAGCGAGAGGGCTTTCATCAGGGGACTGACACTCGTTCAAGACACTAGTAATGATGCCTATGCCTGAAGTAACTACAGAATTCTTCCTTAAGCGCGTTCCACGACTCCAAATCGCGCACCCTGTCCAAATCCACGAAGGAAACAATAACACTTTTGGACCTGTCCACTGCCGCAGCAGCAGCGTTGATGTACTGCGCGTCAGTGGGGGAATCGTGTCGTCCCTTAACCTCCGTCTCGACCGATTGTAGCCACGTCTCTAACATACTAGACCGACTGTTGAACAAGAGGGACGGCTGGAATGACATGTAGCATTCACACTGGAGATATGGGCCACTGCCTGACCAATTGTTGGGAAAGTTTCGCGGTCCTGACACCAGGGGCATCATTGCCAGCGGCGGCGGCAGAAGCTGGGCTAGCGGGACGGCCACTGCGTGTCTTAGTCATGACGTCTATTACAAGCACAAAACAAGTCACGAAGAAAGGAAATGGAGGAGAGCAAGAAATGGTACGCAATCAGCTATAACTCAGCACAGAGTCAGAGAGGACACAACACGGTGTTACTCGATAAACTGCATATTTTGTTAACAAATGTGTTAATTACAACAAAAATAAAAAGAATGGTACACTCTGAAACTCAAAGTAAAATGTGGATACAAGTGAATTAACTACTGGGGTGTTCACACAACAAAATTGCAGAGGGAATCTAGCAATGGCAAAATAAAACTGGCAACAAAACTTTAGAATAAAGTATTGAACTGGAGGAATGACATCAGAAAACAAAAATAATGGCAAAGGTTGAACAAATTTAAATTAAATCAGGTATTACACAAACTGTACTGTGGCACAGCTTGATCAACACACAGCAAAGTGTTGCAGGTGCTGCCAGTTGCAATTAGGTATGCAAAAATATGAATTCACTTGCAGCAAGGTAAGGTAACAAAACAAATGACATGAGCAGAGTATGCAATGGTACCAACAATCACAAAAGTTTACTGCATCAAAGATTGCTAAATTACACACAAGATAAAATTAATAGAATGCAAAATGTTATAAGTCAATAATAATAGGAACAAAAATTTACAGGTGGTAACTGAGTGTACAATGACACAAACAAAAAAATTGACAAGAAAATGCTGGTTCAAAAGTATGGAATTTCACAGGTAATTATACTGCAATAATGGCAAATAAGCAGGTTCCTGAAAATTTAATGGCAGGAACTGATAATGCACTCAATGACAAGGGCATAACCAATAGCAAAATACAATACACAGGTGAATGAGCATAAACAAAATATGGGATAAGAAATATTGTGGAGCAAATAAGTGGAGATAATGCAGGTGTCTAGTCACAAGTTGTTGAACTTCAGCTGAATAAAAAAAAAACTGACACTAGGAAGTGTAAAATTACACTTTAAACACACTAACACATCAGAACTGTGCAGGGTTGTCAACAATGTGTGGCTAGCTTGCAGATGCAACAATCAAAATAATAGCACACAGGAACTACTTGCAACTCAAAAAAAATATGGGTAGCACAATGAACAACTTTGGGCAGTGACAATTAAAGATAAGTTAGTAGGCAAGGTGCAGAATAATGCACTGGAATTTAAAATGCAAAAATGAGATTGCAAAATGCAACAATACTGCAAAAAATGGCAAAACACACAAAATGTACACTGCTACTGGAAACTGAACAATTCACTTCAGTGATGACTGTACTGGTGCAGGGCAATTAAATAATGTCACAAATTTTAGGAAATGTTAGGTAAGTCATTGTTTACTTAACTTTTATTGTAGATGGTGTGTAGGCACAGGCAGGTCCTGAAACTTCAGGTGTGTACTGGTAACTTGATAGGAGCAGTACACACTCTGTAAGCACTTGTGGACTGCTATGGGGTCTTCAATGGTGTAGAAAATACTGGGCAAGACTTGGGAAGAGCAGGAACATCGAAACTCGTCAGCTGAGCGTGGCAGTTTTTACACTATGGGCAAGCGTGTCCGGGCGCTATGGCTACCTGCGACTTTGGGACACGCAGACGGACACGGGAAACTACTATACAAAACAGCACTAGACAGGATGCAAGGTTATGAAACTGAAAGGGGCTGCAAACTTTCACTGGGGGAAAGTTACGAAATATTGAATTTTAATGCCCAACAAAAAAAAATCACTGCTCTAGCTGGAGGGAAATGTCACGTATGATTGCAGGGCACACTGTTGGCAGCCTGGCTTGGGGCATAAGCCAGCCGGGTTCCCACGTGGTCAAGCCGAGGAAAACTTCTTGGAGAAACTTGGAGAAAACAACACATACAGACAGTGAGCTGGATACAGGAAGAGTAGAAGAATAACTGGAGAGGAGGTGATTGGTGGTGTGGCTGGCGTGGCTTAGGGTAAGCGGGCAGCCGCTCTGAGGTAGACTCCCGGAGCTAACACACAAAACAACCTCACCTCCCGTCTCTTGTAGGTGGAGAAAGGGCCTAGGGACGCTGCTGGATGCAGGAGAAGGCTGCTGGAGAGCGTTGGAGAGTTGTAGAGTAAGAGATGAACACACACGTGACTGCGAAGGCTGGTGATGACGCCTATGTCCCGATTTTGTGGAAAAATCAAGGACGATGATCTGTCTCAGGCACCGACGAGACGCTGGGAGCAACAGGTAACTCTATAAGCCAACAGGTCAGCTGGATGCTGGAGATCGGCTGGTCCTCCACTGGGAAAGCTCATCGCAATAGAACTGCTGCAACCACCTCCACTGCGAGAACAAAGCTCACTCTGCAATAGGACACTGCTGACAACCATTGCTGTGTCAACCCTGTCCACTGCGAGAACAAAGCTCACTCTGCTACACTGGAACCACTGGCTGGCAACTATGCACTGTTGTATTTGCTGTTTTACCTGTTGACAGCAGGTATAGTGCTGAAAAGGGTAATGTGGGTTGTATGGAGACGGACGTTGACTAGTCTTGCTTATTAAGGCGTAGGTACAGGTACACACGGGCTGAAACGTGAGGGCACCGAAAGCCAGACCGCTTGCTGGTGAGCTGGTGAAATGGGCCGCTTGGGCAAACGGCCCCCTGACCTGAATAGGCCTACAGAGGGCAGCGCTGGAGTGCCGCGAGATATGAAATTAACAGGCAGCATAGGCTGTCTACAATAACCACCATCACAACAATACAACACCAGCATCGCAACACCACTACACCAGCATCACAACATTACTACACCAGCATCCAACACCACTCACAGCATACAACATTCACACCAGCAT
>WNWK01007579.1:53293-92577 GCA_009830355.1 Cherax destructor | reverse complement strand
GCACAACACTCTTTCTGCTTGCTATAAATAATCTGGCATCTGTTCTCCTATCAATATTTGGTCATCGCTCTATGTGGATGACTTTGCTATAGCTTGTGCAGGTGCTGACTGTCACCTCATTGCAGTTTCCCTCCAGCATGCCATCTACCGGGTTTCTGATTGGGCCACCACTCATGGGTTTAAATTTTCTAGTGGCAAAACTCATCAAATTACGTTTACTAGACGTTCAGTGGTCTCTGATCATCCATTGTACCTATACGGCTCACGTATCCCAGAACGTGATACAGTCAGGTTTCTCGGCCTCCTGTTCGACCGTCGATTGTCCTGGAAACCTCACATTACCTCTCTGAAGGCAACTTGTCACACCAGGCTGAACCTTCTTAAAACCCTCGCACATCTTTCATGGGGGGCTGATCGTAGAACTCTCCTTCGCCTACATTCAGCACTAATTTTGTCGAAACTCGATTATGGTGACCAGATATATTCGGCGGCCTTCCCTGCTACTCTTTCCATCCTTAATCCCATCCATCACCAGGGATTACGCTTATGCCTTGGTGCATTTCGTTCTTCCCCGGTTGAGAGCCTCTATGTAGAAGCGAACATTCCATCCTTATCCAACTACCTACGGCGGCTTCTCGCTCTTTCTTTCTACCTTTTTCGTTCTCATTCCCATGCCATCGCAGTATACACCGATGGTTCAAAGTCATCTGACGGCGTGGATTCGCAGCAGTGTTCCCGGGACAGCGTTACGAGGGCATCATTACCTCGGCTAGCATATTTACGGCTGAATTGATGCCATTCTTGTGACCTTATCCGTATTGCATCAAGCCTGTGTCACCATGTGGTCGTTTCAGACTCCCTTAGTGCTTTACAGGCTATCCGTAAAATTTATACACCTCACCCTAGTTCTTCGTATCCACCTTTGGTTACGCCGTATCTTTAGCAAGCATAAAGATATTGTCTTTTGTTGGGTCCCTGGTCATTTTGGGACGTACAGGGCAATGAACAGGCAGACACTGCTGCGCGGTCAGCAGTACATGACCTTCCAGTTTCATATGGGTGTTCCTTTCACGGACTATTTTGCGGTCATTGCTACCCACCTTCGCACCGTTGGCAACAACGCTGGTCTGACCTGCTGAATAACAAACTTCATTCTATTAAACCGGTTAAAGGTTTTTTGGCCTTCTTCTTGTCACCAATGTCGAGGTTGGGAGCTACACTCCCCGTCTTCGCCGGCCACACTCGTCTTACTCACGGGTATCTCATGGAGAGGCCCCCTCCCCCTCTCTGTGAGCATTGTCAGGTTTCAGTGTCTGTTCGACATATCCTGTTGGACTGCCCACTCTATCAACGAGCATGCAGAATTTATCTCCAACGACGTCTTCGCTCTGCGGCCCTTTCTTTACCTTCCTTCTTGCAGATGGACCCTCCTTTAATCCTGACTCCTCATTGACTTTTTGACAGAAACTGACTTACTACACAAACTCTGAAGATTATACCTCTAGCACCTCCCTCAGTCCCTTCTACCTCGATCTCTTGCTACCCTCCATCCCTGCACTATCCACCGTCATCTTGCACTCCATACCCTACTAATCATCCATTCTCTCTTACAACCCACTCTCCCTGCATCCTACAATAACCTGCAGCGCTGTATAACCCCTGTGGTTTAGCGCTTCTATTTGATTATAATAAAATAATAATACTACTACTATTACCACCACCACCATATTATTATTACACTGGTATTCTGATGCTGGCTACACACACACTGACGTCTAGTTAATAACAATTAAAACAGTCAATTAAGAAAATATTAATTTACAAGACAGTTAATATTAATTGGTAATGCTCCTAATGTTAAACTTAATATTAACTAAGATGTTACCAGTTATTTATTTATTCTGGAGTGAGACCGAGCCGCGGGGGCAGGAATGGGAAGAGGGAAAAAATATATAACCCACCTCTCCCAGAGCTTGATGTTGCCGTCCACCATGGTAGGGATGGTGTGCTGAGGGTTGATGGCCAGGAACTCTGGCTTCAGGTGTTCCTCGGCCATCATATTTACCTCCTTCAGAGTGAGGTTGAGGCCTACGGCCTTGGCTGTGAGCATGACCGACCTGCAGGGCGGTGACGCTGAGAAATAGTACAGCTCAACAGGCATCCTGGCACTCTCCTTCACGTCCTGCCGGTGCCAAGAATAATTCCAGTTAGGGAGGCACCAAGGATTCATGGCACTCTGAGCGCGACGGGTGTACATAGAGACTTACAGAGCAAAACATTCTTTTAAACTACACTTTTTTATTCCTGAACCATCAACAATATACAAGTACCAGTTGACACTACCTACAACACAGGACTAGTTGAGACTACCTACAACACAGGACTAGTTGAGACTACCTACAACACAGGACTAGTTGACACTACCTACAACACAGGACTAGTTGACACTACCTACAACACAGGACTAGTTGACACTACCTACAACACAGAACTAGTTGAGACTACCTACAACACAGTACTAGTTGAGAGACTACCTACAACACAGGACTAGTTGACACTACCTACAACACAGAACTAGTTGACACTACCTACAACACAGAACTAGTTGACACTACCTACAACACAGTACTAGTTGAGAGACTACCTACAACACAGGACTAGTTGACACTACCTACAACACAGAACTAGTTGACACTACCTACAACACAGAACTAGTTGAGAGACTACCTACAACACAGGACTAGTTGACACTACCTACAACACAGTACTAGTTGACACTACCTACAACACAGGACTAGTTGACACTACCTACAACACAGGACTAGTTGACACTACCTACAACACAGGACTAGTTGACACTACCTACAACACAGGACTAGTTGAGACTACCTACAACACAGGACTAGTTGACACTACCTACAACACAGGACTAGTTGACACTACCTACAACACAGGACTAGTTGACACTACCTACAACACAGAACTAGTTGAGACTACCTACAACACAGTACTAGTTGAGAGGCTACCTACAACACAGAACTAGTTGACACTACCTACAACACAGAACTAGTTGACACTACCTACAACACAGGACTAGTTGACACTACCTACAACACAGAACTAGTTGAGACTACCTACAACACAGTACTAGTTGAGAGACTACCTACAACACAGGACTAGTTGACACTACCTACAACACAGAACTAGTTGACACTACCTACAACACAGAACTAGTTGAGAGACTACCTACAACACAGGACTAGTTGACACTACCTACAACACAGGACTAGTTGACACTACCTACAACACAGGACTAGTTGAGAGACTACCTACAACACAGGACTAGTTGAGAGACTACCTACAACACAGGACTAGTTGAGAGACTACCTACAACACAGGACTAGTTGAGAGACTACCTACAACACAGGACTAGTTGAGAGACTAGCTACAACACAGGACTAGTTGACACTACCTACAACACAGGACTAGTTGACACTACCTACAACACAGGACTAAGTTGGTAAACTAGACACTACAACACTTGGTATCTTTATCAGGAACGTTTCGCCACACAGGCTATTTAGAATCCTACAAAAGGACGGAACTAAGAACAGGAGGAGCTGAGGGTTTTCAGCTACCTCAATCTTGAGACGATGTTGTCAGTCCATCAACATAGTAACAGTTGAGCAATTTATATACAACAGAGGGACAGTTGAGGAGGTGTCACACAAGTAAGTAGGTCTGCCAGAATACAGGAACTAGTTGAACTACCTACAACACAGGACTAGTTGAAATACTACAACAGATAGTTGAGACTACTACAACAGGACTAGTTGAGAGACTACCTACAACAGAACTAGTTGACACTACCTACAAACAGGACTAGTTGACACTACCTAACACAGGACTAGTTGGAGACCTACAACACAGGACTAGTTGAGACTACCACAACACAGGACTCTAGGACTAGTTGACACTACCTACAACACAGGGACTAGTTGACACTACCTACAACACAGTACTAGTTGAACACTACCTACAACACAGACTAGTTGACACTACCTTTTTTTTTTTTTTTTTTTTTTAGTTGACACTACCTACAACACAGTACTAGTTGACACTACCTACAACACAGTACTAGTTGACACTACCTACAACACAGGACTAGTTGACACTACCTACAACACAGGACTAGTTGACACTACCTACAACACAGGACTAGTTGACACTACCTACAACACAGGACTAGTTGACACTACCTACAACACAGTACTAGTTGAACACTACCTACAACACAGGACTAGTTGACACTACCTACAACACAGGACTAGTTGACACTACCTACAACACAGTACTAGTTGACACTACCTACAACACAGTACTAGTTGGGCACTACCTACAACACAGGACTAGTTGGGCACTACCTACAACACAGACTAGTTGAGACACTACCTACAACACAGTGACTAGTTGACAACTACCTACAACACAGTACTAGTTGACACTACCTACAACACAGGACTAGTTGACACTACCTACAACACAGGACTAGTTGGACACTACCTACAACACAGACTAGTTGACACTACCTACAACACAGTACTAGTTGACACTACCTACAACACAGTACTAGTTGACACTACCTACAACACAGGACTAGTTGACACTACCTACAACACAGGACTAGTTGACACTACCTACAACACAGTACTAGTTGACACTACCTACAACACAGTACTAGTTGACACTACCTACAACACAGGACTAGTTGACACTACTACAACACAGACTAGTTGACACTACCTACAACACAGACTAGTTGACACTACCTACAACACAGGACTAGTTGACACTACCTACAACACAGACTAGTTGACACTACCTACAACACAGACTAGTTGACACTACCTACAACACAGACTAGTTGACACTACCTACAACACAGTACTAGTTGACACTACCTACAACACAGTACTAGTTGACACTACCTACAACACAGGACTAGTTGACACTACCTACAACACAGTACTAGTTGACACTACCTACAACACAGTACTAGTTGACACTACCTACAACACAGTACTAGTTGACACTACCTACAACACAGTACTAGTTGACACTACCTACAACACAGTACTAGTTGACACTACCTACAACACAGTACTAGTTGACACTACCTACAACACAGTACTAGTTGACACTACCTACAACACAGTACTAGTTGACACTACCTACAACACAGTACTAGTTGACACTACCTACAACACAGTACTAGTTGACACTACCTACAACACAGTACTAGTTGACACTACCTACAACACAGTACTAGTTGACACTACCTACAACACAGTACTAGTTGACACTACCTACAACACAGTACTAGTTGACACTACCTACAACACAGTACTAGTTTAGTGCATCTGCAATGCAGTAAACTGTATAGATATACCAATACCCACAAACTTTATTCAAGATATTCAGAGCATCATTTGTGTGATACCATTCACTAGTGTAATACCACCAACTAGTGTAATACCACCAACTAGTGTAATACCACCAACTAGTGTAATACCACCAACTAGTGTAATACCAACTAGTGTAATACCACTAACTAGTGTAATACCACTAGCAAGTATAATACCACTAACTTGTAATACCACTAACTAGTGTAATACCACTCACAGGTTTTCCTAAGAGTTGCACATTGTATACCACTTAATCCAAATATCAATTTCAACCTTCATTTGCTTAACATACTCCAGCGTTGAAAGTTTAAAGTCGATCAGAAGAAACATTCTCAAGAACGTAACCGAGAGAAAGGTAGGAGAAAAATTGGTAATCACTACTGGTATCCCCTAACATTGGGATACCTGTAATATCAAAGGTATCCCAGCTAGCTAACATCTTGGACTCTCTTCAGTAATACATTGGTCCAATATATGAGATAAAGGGGTTGAATTTGAGACTGACCAACCTAGCATGGACAATATATTATAAAATAATTGACTACCAAGAAGCTGGTGTACGAGAGACTGGTGCAACACTTGGCTATTTTGACTGTTGAAACTTTTTGCCCACATGGTTCGCATTTTCAGATGTTGCACAGGTCTTTTATCCTGTAGCATGGGTCTAGTAGACCTTCGGCAGTGCTCCTCCAGACTTACGGTCTTATATTACAACGTTGTTACTAGCGAAGGTATTAATGTAACATATGACAGGGTGAAAATAAAGATTATATTGTGAAGTGTTATGAACACCTCTCAATGCTCAATAATACTTAAGAACTAGATGCTGCTGCTTACTGATACTTAAGAACTAGATGCTGCTGCTTACTGATACTTAAGAACTAGATGCTGCTGCTTACTGATACTTAAGAACTAGATGCTGCTGCTTACTGATACTTAAGAACTAGATGTAGGTTATTAAGTAGGTTTTTTTTTTTAAATCACGAAACGTGGCCCATTATGAAGGGTGAAGGGTAGTTTTGCAACGCGTGTGTGAGCCCCTGATGTTACCCCTGATCGTCACCGGTGGTGCACAAGAATGCTAGCCCCTGATGTTACCCCTGATCGTCACCGGTGGTGCACAAGAATGCTAGCCCCTGATGTTACCCCTGATCGTCACCGGTGGTGCACAAGAATGCTAGCCCCTGATGTTACCCCTGATCGTCACCGGTGGTGCACAAGAATGCTAGCCCCTGATGTTACCCCTGATCGTCACCGGTGGTGCACAAGAATGCTAGCCCCTGATGTTACCCCTGATCGTCACCGGTGGTGCACAAGAATGCTACGTACGATGAGGTGATAATGTCGATGATAAGATACGCATGATGTGGCTTATCTCTGGAGGACCTCTTATCTGTAGAGCAGAAACTGCTTATATGAAGACTTTCAAGAATCACTTAAACGACTTCTTCCCCCCTCCAGGAGAACACTGAACATAGTTATGGTACTTCTTAGAAAGGTTAGTTCTTAGAAAGGTTAGGATTCTCCTCTCAGCCTGACTGGCTGAGACAATAGCGGGTCCGTCCGTTCGTCTGTCTAACAATTAGCGGACGGAGGAACAAGCCTCCACTACTCAAACAAACAAACAAATTTTATTTCATTGCAGATTGCAGATTACATAGGTATCGGTAGTTACAATGTAAATTGAGTGCAAGGAGAGCCACGAATGGCCCGCACGGATTTAGAGCTTCACATAAATACAAGAATGTTGAGCTATATTAGGTTAAGTAAGTTAGGCTGTTTCATATTACGCAAATTTGTAAGAAAGAGAATGTTGAAAGTAGACGATAGAGAGGCATGTGTGATGGTGGGTGTTGAAGATAGTTTATAGACGAGGTTGTGAAAGAGCTGAAGAAAAAAGTATTTCTTGACTCGGGTCTTAGTCATATGATACCCGCAGCTGAAGCTTTTGGTCGTCTATTCGAGGCCTTCCGCTGGCTTACCGGTCCATCCCTTTAAAAATTATGGTTATAATTATTAAGAGGGTGAACTCTGAGTAGCTGTGATAAACTGGGATTAAAAGATATGGATTCTCATAAGAGTTAAGTGAGACAGTTCCTCTCTGAGGTTAACAGATGTTTTGAGAGACTCAAGACAAGTTCCACAGATTGATGGAGAATTTTGAAAGAGTTTGTAAAAGAAATTTAAGTTAACACAGTAAAAGATTCAAGTAATAGTAATCAAAAGTAACAAAAAGTTTAATAAGTACTAATCCGTAAAGAGCCAGCGTCAAGGTGATTAATAATAAAGTGCTTATGGGAGTCAAGCTTAATCACTTTGTTAAGCGCCCCATGCCCATGGCGTAGGTGGTAGTCAAAAGATATAATGGGTTCAGGGAGTGGGACCCAACTTGCAGAATGGGATCAGAAAACTGGCGTTAGTGAGCAAGATCATAGTGACTCATCAGCTCCATTATCTGATCTGCTTCGTCATAATGACTAGTGAGAGTATGACACGGCCATGTCAGGGAGGGTAGAGGAGCCGTAGGCAACCCACCTCTAATAATAATAATAAGAATAATAAGAATAATAATAGTTTATTGTGACAAGATACAAAGATTTACAATGGGTTATGAGAGTACAAGAGGTGTACATGTCAAAAGCTGCTAATATGCAGAGCATTGTGGGCAGAAATTATATTAAAATTAAATGGTAAGAATTATAGTAAACAGTTTAATATAAGTATAGTTGAGTATTTAAGCTATGAAATTTGAACATAATTTGAACATGACATTTTTGAAACATAATAGTTTTATAATTTTGGATCATTTACAGTTTTATATGTCAACATAATAATTTATTATTTGTATTAATAAAATTATTAAATCAGATTAAACAAATCAAATCAATAATTTGTATTGCAATAACAGTTTATATGGTCATTATATGAGTTACAAGGAACACAGTGGTACATGAGAATGGATTTCTTTATTTGGTAATGCTGTAGGAACAAAGTTATATTAGGTTGTATTAATTATAACAGGTTTATACATTATGATATATTACAGGTTTATACATTATGAGGTATAAGTTTTAACATTTGTACTAGATTATGTTTGATACATTATTTTTCTTTGAGCAAATATGTAAGGGGTATTGAGGCTAGGAGAGTAACACAGTGAATAATGTTATTTTGAGGCAGTGTAAAGTTATTTATTAACTTTGCAGGTAATGTAAAGTAGTGGGTATTTAGTTTTGGGTGAGTAGGTGGTTTTTTAGCAGAGTTTTGAATTGATGTATAGACCTGGTTTCTTTTTTTTATATCTGCGGGTTGTGTGTGTATTTTCTTTGGTAATCATAGATAATAAATTCCAAATATTTGGGCCTTTAATGTGCATTGCGTTTTTGCATAGTGTGAGGTGGACGCGGGGAACATGGAATAGTGATCTGTGTCTTGTGTTATGGTCATGTGTCCTGTTAAGGTTGGTTAGGAGAATTTTGAGTTGTGGGTTAATATTTGAGTTTAGTGTTTTATGTATGTAATAGGCACTGTAAAAAATATGGATGTCTTGTATGGTGAGCAAGTTTAGACTTTTGAATATTGGTGGAGTATGGTGTCTAGAGTGGAAATTTGTTATCATTCGGACTGCTGCCTTTTGTTGAGTTATTAATGGTTTGAGGTGATTTATTGTTGTTGAGCCCTGTGCACAGATTCCATAGGTGAGCTAAGAATAGTGTATTCGGGTAGGTTCCAGTGAGGTAGGCGTTAGGTGGAGTGTTTGAACTTGGGATTTTGCTTGTCAATTTTTTTCCTATTGTGGAGAAGAAAAGATTTAGTCTGTTTGGTGTTTCAGTTGGTGGGAGCATCAGGGTTCATCTGGGTTTGTCAGTTTGATTGTTATGTTTCTGGATATTTTTTTAGTTCCTAGAATTTCAGATAGGGGTTTCCAGGTCTTTTTCATTCACCTCTTAAATTATTTAATCTGTTCTCCTAATACATTTTTTTGACCTTCTTATCAGGCTGGTTAGGTTTGATGAATAACGTTTTGTTTGTTCTCTTGTTATTTGACCCATTCTGTACTGTTTTTCATATAGGTGTTTTATATCAATAAAAATAAACACGCCCACTCCCTGGACCCATTATGTACCTCTGTAATCTTTTGACTACCGCCCACACCATGGGTATGGTGTGACTACCGCCCACACCATGGGTATGGTGTGACTACCGCCCACACCATGGGTATGGTGTGACTACCGCCCACACCATGGGTATGGTGTGACTACCGCCCACACCATGGGTATGGTGTGCATAATAAAGATACTAAACTAACTAAAACTAACCACCTCAGTGGTACACTGACAGTATAGCTGACAGCTTACAAATACGAGGACACCGGTGCCGTCCGCAGTTCTTACGGTTTATGGAGTTCTAAATTAATATTATTATAACCATAACTAAGCGCTAAAACCATAAGGGTCATACGCAGCTGTCTTGAGTTATAAAGCCGATCAACTACACTTGGGTCATTATAACCATATAATAAGGATTAAAATAAACTCTCATTCATATAAATGACTATATACACACTTCTCAGTGTATATAAACTGAGTCAAACACCTCTCAGTGTATATAAACTGAGCCAAACACCTCTCAGTGTATATAAACTGAGTCAAACACCTCTCAGTATATACAAACTGAACCAAACACATCTCAGTGTATATAAACTGAGTCAAACACCTCTCAGTGTATATAAACTGAGTCAAACACCTCTCAGTGTATATAAACTGAGTCAAACACCTCTCAGTGTATATAAACTGAGTCAAACACCTCTCAGTATATACAAACTGAACCAAACACATCTCAGTGTATATAAACTGAGCCAAACACCTATCAGTGTATATAAACTGAGATATACACTCCTCAATGTATATAAACTGAGATATACACTCCTCAGTGTATATAAACTGAGATATACACTCTTCAGTGTATATAAACTGAGATATACACTCTTCAGTGTATATAAAATGATATATACACTCCTCAGTGTATATAAACTGAGATATACACTCCTCAGTGTATATAAACTGAGATATACACTCTTCAGTGTATATAAACTGATATATACACTCCTCAGTGTATATAAACTGAGATATACACTCCTCAGTGTATATAAACTGAGATATACACTCTTCAGTGTATATAAAATGAGATATACACTCCTCAGTGTATATAAACAGAGAGAGATATCTTTCAATGTATATAAACTGTGATACACACCTCCCAGTGTATATAACAATGTTTCTCTCCTTCCACAAGTAAAGTTACACAATGGACATAATTTTTACAATAAACCAAAACTTAATCAAATTACTTAACGGAGACGCAGCTAAAAATGTAATAAAGCAAAATGTAAAATTTCTGATAACTCGAGTTAGAAAATTTGTAAAAACTAAATAAGAAAATAATGTTTGATGTTTTTTGAGGAAATAAACCAAAAAAAATGACTAAAAAAATTGTGTTGGTTTGAGGAAGTGACCTTCCCACCTTGATACATCCTCTCCCCTGAGATGTGACCTTCCCACCTTGATACATCCTCTCCTCTGAGATGTGACCTTCCCACCTTGATACATCCTCTCCCCTGAGATGTGACCTTCCCACCTTGATACATCCTCTCCCCTGAGATGTGACCTTCCCACCTTGATACATTCTCTCCCCTGAGATGTGACCTTCCCACCTTGATACATCCTCTCCCCTGAGATGTGACCTTCCCACCTTGATACATCCTCTCCCCTGAGATGTGACCTTCCCACCTTGATACATTCTCTCCCCTGAGATGTGACCTTCCCACCTTGATACATCCTCTCCCCTGAGATGTGACCTTCCCACCTTGATACATTCTCTCCCCTGAGATGTGACCTTCCCTCCTTGATACATCCTCTCCCGTGAGATGTGACCTTCCCACCTTGATACATCCCCTCCCCTGAGATGTGACCTTCCCACCTTGATACATCCCCTCCCCTGAGATGTGACCTTCCCACCTTGATACATCCTCTCCCCTGAGATGTGACCTTTCCCACCTTGATACATCCCCTCCCCTGAGATGTGACCTTCTCTCCTTGATATATCCTCTCCCCTGAGATGTGACCTTTCCCACCTTGATATATCCTCTCCCCTGAGATGTGACCTTCCCTCCTTGATACATCCTCTCCCCTGAGATGTGACCTTCCCACCTTGATACATCCTCTCCCTGAGATGTGACCTTCCCTCCTTGATACATCCTCTCCCCTGAGATGTGACCTTTCCCACCTTGATATATCCTCTCCCCTGAGATGTGACCTTCCCACCTTGATACATCCTCTCCCCTGAGATGTGACCTTCCCACCTTGATACATCCTCTCCCCTGAGATGTGACCTTCCCACCTTGATACATCCTCTCCCCTGAAATGTGACCTTCCCTCCTTGATACATCCTCTCCCCTGAGATGTGACCTTCCCACCTTGATACATCCTCTCCCCTGAGATGTGACCTTCCCTCCTTGATACATCCTCTCCCCTGAGATGTGACCTTTCCCACCTTGATACATCCTCTCCCCTGAGATGTGACCTTCCCACCTTGATACATCCTCTCCCCTGAGATGTGACCTTCCCACCTTGATACATCCTCTCCCCTGAGATGTGACCTTCCCTCCTTGATACATCCTCTCCCCTGAGATGTGACCTTTCCCACCTTGATACATCCTCTCCCTGAGATGTGACCTTCCCACCTTGATACATCCTCTCCCCTGAGATGTGACCTTCCCACCTTGATACATCCTCTCCCCTGAGATGTGACCTTCCCTCCTTGATATATCCTCTCCCCTGAGATGTGACATCCACTACGTTTTCCAGATTATTCCACTTCCTGACAACTCTATGACTGAAGAAATACTTCCTAACATCCCTCTGACTGATCTGAGCCTGCAACTTTCAATTGTGACCCATTGTTTCTGTGTCACATCTATGGAACATCCTGTCTGTGCACGTTCTCAATTCCTCGTAGTATTTTATATGTTGTTATCATGTCTCCCCTAACCCTCCTGTCCTCCAGTGTCGTCAGGCCGATTTTCCTTAACCTTTCTTCGTAGGACATTCCCCTTAGCTCTGGGACTAGTCTTGTTGCAAACCTTTGCACTTTCTCTAATTTTTTGACGTGCTTGACCAGGTGTGGGTTCCAAACAGGTGCTGCATACTCCAGTATGGGCCTGACGTACATTGTGTACAGAGTCTTGAACGATTCCTTACTGAAGTATCGGAACGCTATTCTTAGGTTTGCCAGACGCCCATATGCTGCAGCATTTACCTGGTTGATGTGCGCCTCACATGTGCTCGGTATTATACTCACCCCAAGATCCTCTTCCTTGAGTGAGGTTTGCAGTCTTTGGCCACCTAGCCTATACTCTGTCTGCGGTCTTCTTTGCCCTTTCCCGATCTTCATGACTTTGCATTTGGCGGGGTTAAATTCGAGGAGCCAGTTGTTGGACCAGCCTTGCAGTCTGTCCAGATCCCTTTGTAGTCTTGTTTGATCTTCATCCGATTTAATTATCCTCATTAACTTCACATCATCTGCAAACAGGGACACTTCTGAGTCTCTCTCATCCGTCATGCCATTCACATATACCAAACACAGCACTGGTTCTAGGACTGACCCCTGTGGAACCCCACTCATCACAGGCGCGCACTCTGACACCTCATCACGTACCATGACTCGTTGCCTCCATGTCAGGTATTCCCTGATCCATTGCAGTGCCTTTCCTGTTATGCATGTCTGATACTCTAGCTTTTGCACCCATCGGGTTTTGATGAGCCACTCCTCCATCCCCTCTGTCTTTCCTCAGAATCTGATATTCCATTGGAAAGATGGCATCTGTTATCATTCCTGTGAGCTTGATTTCTGTGAGAGCTATGATGTCCGGTGATGCCTCTTCGAATATTTCGTGCCACTCCTCCTACATATTCGTTATTCCATCAGTGTTAGTGTACCATACCTTCAGTTTCCTCTCCAACACTGTGTTCTGGGGGTCTGTGAGGGTGGGGGACCTGGCAGTGTGCTGTGGGATTCTACAGCGTAGTGTGGGGTGGGTGCTGTAAGTGTGGATTGTGGTTTATGTTGGGATCGCGTGTGTGGTTGTGGGATTCTGAGGGTGGTGTGTGCCTGCGCTTGTTGCTCTGCCCTGCTCTGGTTGTCCTCTGCTGTACACACACCTCACTGTGTGTGTGTGTGTACTCACCTAGTTGTGGTTGCAGAGGTCGATTCATAGCTCCTGGCCCCGCCTCTTCACTGGCCGCTACTGGGTCACGCTCCCTGCTCCATGAGCTTTATCATACCTCTCCTTAAAGCTATGTATGGAACCTGCCTCCACTACATCGCTTCCCAAGCTATTCCACTTCCCGACCACTCTATGACTGAAGAAATACTTCCTAACATCCCTGTGATTCATTTGAGTCTTTCAACTTCCAACTGTGTCCCCTTGTTGCTGTGTCCCATCTCTGGAACATTCTGTCTCTGTCCACATTGTCTATTCCTCTCAGTATCTTATATGTCGTTATCATGTCCCCCCCTCCCTATCTCTCCTGTCCTCCAGTGTCGTCAGGTCGATTTCTCTTAACCTCTCCTCGTAGGACATACCCCTTAGCTCCGGGACTAGTCTTGTTGCAAAGCTTTGCATTTTCTCTAGCTTTTTTACGTGCTTGGCTAGATGTGGGTTCCAAACTGGTGCTGCATACTCCAGTATGGGCCTAACGTACACAGTGTAAAGAGTCCTGAACGATTCTTTATTAAGATGTCGGAATGCTGTTCTTAGGTTAGCTAGGCGCCCATATGCTGCAGCAGTTATTTGGTTGATGTGCGCCTCAGGAGATGTGCCTGGTGTTATACTCACCCCAAGATCTTTTTCCTTGATTGAAGTTTGTAGTCTCTGGCCCCCTAGACAATACTCCGTCTGCGGTCTTCTTTGCCCTTCCCCAATCTTCATGACTTTGCACTTGGTGGGGTTGAACTCCAGGAGCCAATTGCTGGATCAGGCTTGCAGCCTGTCCAGGTCCCTTTGTAGTTTTGCCTGGTCCTCGTCCGATTGAATTCTTTTCATCAACTTCACATCATCTGCAAACAAGGACACTTCGGAGTCTATTCCTTCTGTTATGTCGTTCACAAATACCAGAAACAGCACCGGTCCTAGGTCTGACCCCTGTGGAACCCCACTCGTCACCGGCGCCCACTCTGACACCTCGCCACGTACCATGACTCGCTGCTGTCTTCCTGACAGGTATTCCCTGATCCATTGTAGTGCCTTCCCTGTTATCCCTGCCTGGTCCTCCTGCTTCTGCACTAATCTCTTGTGTGGAACTGTGTCAAACGCCTTCTTACAGTCCAGGAATATGCAATCTACCCACCCCTCTCTCTCTCTTGTCTTACTGCTGTCACCCTGTCGTAGAACTCCAGTAGGTTTGTGACACAGGATTTCCCGTCCCTGAAACCGTGTTGGCCGTCGTTGATAAGCTCATTCCTTTCTAGGTGTTCCACCACTCTTCTGATAATCTTCTTGACCTTGCATACTATACATGTCAGTGACACTGGCCTGTAGTTTAGTGCTACGTTCCTGTCTCCTTTTTTTAAAGATTGGAACTACATTTGCTGTCTTCCATACCTCAGGTAGTTGCCCTGTTCCGATAGACGTGTTGAAGATTGTTGTTAGGGGAACACATAGCTCCTCTGCTCCCTCTCTCAGGACCCATGGAGAAATGTTACCCGGCCCCATCGCCTTTGAGGTATCCAGCTCACTTAGTAGCCTCTTCACTTCCTCCTCAGTTGTGTGTATTGTGTCCAGCACTTGATGGTGTACCCTACCTCTCCTCCTTTCTGGAGCCCCCTCTATCTCCTCTGTGAACACTTCTTTGAATCTCATGTTGAGCTCCTCACACACTTCGCGGTCATTTCTTGTGACCTTCCCTCCTTCCTTCCTCAGCCTGATCACCTGGTCCTTGACTGTTGTTCTCCTCCTGATGTGACTGTACAACAGCTTCGGGTCAGATTTGGCTTTCGCTGCTATGTCATTCTCATACTGTCGTTTGGCCTCCCTTCTTACCTGTGCATATTCGTTTCTGGCTATACGACTGCTCTCCTTATTTTCCTGGGTTCTTTGCCTTCTATACTTCTTCTATTTCCTGGCACACTTGGTTTTGGCCTCCCTGCACCTTTGGGTGAACCATGGGCTCATCCTGGCTTTTTCGTTGTTTCTGTTTCCCTTGGGTACAAACCTCTCCTCAGCTTCCTTGCATATTGTTGTCACATATTCCATCATCTCGTTTACTGATTTCCCTTCCAGTTCTCTGTCCCACTGAACCCCATTTAGGAAGATCTTCATGCCCGCGTAGTCCCCTTTTTTGTAGTTTGGCTTCATTCTTCTGGCCCTATGTGCCTCCCCCTCCACCTGTAACTCTACTGTGTAATCAAAGCTTAGAACCATATGATCACTGGCCCCGAGTGGACTTTCGTGTGTGATGTCCTCAATATCCGCACTACTTAAGGTGAATACTAGGTCCAATCTCGCTGGTTCATCCTCTCCTCTCTCCCTGGTAGTATCCCTTACGTGTTGGTACATGAAGGTTTCCAGTACCACCTCCATCATCATAGCCCTCCACGTATCTTGGCCCCCATGTGGCTCCAAGTTCTCCCAGTCTATTTCCTTGTGGTTGAAGTCACCCATGATCAGTAGCTTTGCCCTGCTCGCATGAGCCCTTCTGGCCACTTCAGCCAGTGTGTCAACCATCGCTCTATTACTCTCATCGTAATCTTGCCTTGGCCTCCTGCTGTTCTGGGGTGGGTTATACATCACTGCAATTACCACCTTGGGACCTCCAGACTGTAGCATTCCTATTATGTAATCTCCTGCTTCTCCTCTGTCTCCTCTCTCCAGCTCGTCAAAAACCCATATGTTATATATATATATATATATATATATATATATATATTATATATATATATATATATATATATATATATATATATTGGTTATATATGGTTATATATGTTTATATATGGTTATACATGGTTATACATGGTTATACATGGTTATACATGGTTATACATGGTTATATATGGTTATATATTTGTTATTTAGTGTTAATTAGTGTGGAAACCCAGCTGGGTTGCCTCAACAATGACTTAGCATCCTACATGAGTTATCATATGACTCGGCAACCTAATTTCGTTCTATTGCGTTAGTTTACTTACGAGGTTCCCGAAGTTCTGCGTGAAGTTCCTAGTTACGCTAGGTTACCCTGTCGCCAGGATTTCAATTTGCTTATTTGTGTTCAAATATGTCATTTAGGTGCAAAAAACAAAGACTGGCTAACGAAATCTAGCCCAACGTAAATTAATCTTACCAAAATTTACCTAATCTAAAGTAACTTTAAATAAGAAAAGATTATTTGCAAGAAATAGACGTTGAATATCTTGCAAGAAATTGCTAACGTAATGGGGATAGGCTGGAGGACTGGCTGACATCAGTAGACATTTATAACTAACCCACTGCCACCAATCTTCCAAGTTGTACGAGAAAGTTAGCAAGTGCTACTGGAGAATGTTGTTACCCACGTTACGAAGATCCTTCATATCTTCAAGTTACCTCTGCTCATACTACTA
Organism: Cherax destructor; assembly: GCA_009830355.1. Taxonomy (NCBI): domain Eukaryota; kingdom Metazoa; phylum Arthropoda; class Malacostraca; order Decapoda; family Parastacidae; genus Cherax; species Cherax destructor. The sequence continues at coordinate 75,454 of WNWK01007579.1, read as the reverse complement.
GGAAACTTCTCTGTATAGTGTAACTGGGCATATATATACAGTGGACCCTCGGTTTTCGTACACCTCAAACACGAACAATTATGTAAATGTATTTTTGTAAGTGCTTTTGTAAGTGTACTTTTGGTGGTCTGAAATGACTAATCTAATTTACATGTGTCCTTATGGGAACAAATTCGTTCGGTAATGGCACTCAAACAGCATTCTGGAAAGAATTTTCAACGAAAACCGAGGGTCCACTGTATGTATGTATGTGTATATGTATGTATGTATATATATATATATACCTGGAGAGAATTCCAGGGGTCAACGCCCCCTCGGCCCGGTCTGTGACCAGGCCTCCTGTTGGACCAGAGCCTGATCAACCAGGCTTTTACTGCTGGCCGCACGCAGTCCAACGTACGAACCACAGCCCGGCTGATCAGGTACCGACTTTAGGTGCCTGTCCAGTGCCTGCTTGAAGACAGCCAGGGGTTTGTTGGTAATCCCCCTGATGTATGCTGGGAGGCAGTTGAACAATCTTGGGCCCCTGACACTTTATATATATATATATATATATACTACGTATATACCCAGTCACACTGGATAGATGGGAATTATTATATCATGGGGGAGCGCTAAACTCGTAGGATCATACAGCGCACGTGGGGGAGAAGGGAGGTATTAAGGCTCAATTCAGGGAACCGGAGCACAGATCCGGTTACTACCATACCCTAGCCAGTTACTACCATACTCTAGCCAGTTACTACCATACTCTAGCCAGTTACTACCATACCCTAGCCAGTTACTACCATACTCTAGCCAGTTACTACCATACACTAGCCAGTTACTACCATACCCTAGCCAGTTACTACCATACTCTAGCCAGTTACTACCATACTCTAGCCAGTTACTACCATACTCTAGCCAGTTACTACCATACTCTAGCCAGTTACTACCATACCCTAGCCAGTTACTACCATACTCTAGCCAGTTACTACCATACCCTAGCCAGTTACTACCATACTCTAGCCAGTTACTACCATACCCTAGCCAGTTACTACCATACTCTAGCCAGTTACTACCATACACTAGCCAGTTACTACCATACTCTAGCCAGTTACTACCATACTCTAGCCAGTTACTACCATACTCTAGCCAGTTACTACCACACCTTGCCAGTTACTACCATACTCTAGCCAGTTACCATAACTAGCCAGTTACTACCATACTAGCCAGTTACTACCATACCTAGCCAGTTACTACCACACCCTTGCCAGTTACTACCATACTCTAGCCAGTTACTACCATACCCTAGCCAGTTACTACCAAACTCTAGCCAGTTACTACCATACTCTAGCCAGCTACTACCACACTCTAGCCAGTTACTACCAGTTACTCCCATACTCTAGCCAGTTACTCCCATACTCTAGCCAGTTACTACCATACTTTAGCCAGTTAGTACCATTCCCTAGCCAGTTACTATTGCACCCTAGCCAGTTACCACTACACCTAGCCAGTTACCACTACACCTAGCCAGTTACTACCATACCCTAGCCAGTTACTACCATACCCTAGCCAGTAACTATTACACCCTCGCTAGTTACCATTACACCCTAGCTAGTTACTACACTCTAGCCAGTTACTACCATTCCCTAGCCAGTTACTACCATACCCTAGCCAGTTACTACCACACCCTAACCTATTACTACTATACCCCAGCCATTTACTACCATGCGCTAGGAAGTTACTGCCATACAGTAGCCAGTTACCAACACACGCCAGGCAGTCACTGCCATTCCTGCCCCAGGTCACGCCACACCCAGGTATTCCCGTGACACACACTAAAAGCAAGATGAAATACATGACTGACCTGATGGAGTCAACAGCTGAGAGTACACTATATCTTAGTCCAAACCTGACTACTACCACCACTACTCTGACGCCATCACACCCGATAACCCATCCCCCACCCTCCCAGCCCCCCGACAACCCATGAGTATACCTGGAGGGTATTCTGTCAAACACTCCCACCCCGCCTTTTCCTTGCAACCCTGCCACACACAACCACCCTCCCTTACTGAGACACAACCACCCTCCCTCTCTGCAACACTGCGACACAACCACCCTCCCTCCCTGCAACACACAACCACCCTCCCTCCCTGCAACACTGCCACACACAGCCACCCTCCCTCAATGCAACACCGTCACACACAACCACCCTCCCTGCCTGCAACACTGCCACACACAACCACCCTCCCTCCTTGCAACACCGTCACACACAACCACCCTCCCTGCCTGCAACACTGCCACACACAACCACCCTCCCTCCTTGCAACACTGCCACACACAACCACCCACCCTCCCTGTAACACTGTCACACACAACCACCCTCCCTGCCTGCAACACTGTCACACACAGCCACCCTCCCTCAATGCAACACCGTCACACACAACTACCCTCCTCCCTGTAACACTGCCACACACAACCACCTCCTCTTAACACTGTCAAACAACCACCCTCCTCCCTGAAACTGCACACACAACTACCCTCCCTCCTGTAACACTGCCACACACAACACCCTCCTCCCTGTAACACTGCACACACAACCACCTCCTCCCTGTAACACTGTACACACACAACCACTCCCTCCCTCCTCTGAACATGTCCACACAACCACCTCTCCTGCAACACTGCACACACAACCACCCTCCTTGCAACACTGCTCCACACAACCCTCCTCCTGCAACACTGACCAACACCTCCCTGCAACACACACATCACCCACTCCTGCAACACTGCCCACACAGCACCCTCCTCCCTGCAACACTGCAACCAACTACCCTCTCCTGAACACTGCACACACAACCACCCTCCTCTTGCAACACTGCTCACACAAACCACCCTCCTCCTGCAACACTGCGCACACACTCAACCACCCTCACCTCCTGAACACTGCCACACACAACCACCCTCCTGCAACACTGCGTACACACAACCACCTCCTTGCAACACTGCTCACACAACCACCCTCCCTGCAACACACAACCACACTACCTGTAACACTGCCACACACAACCACCCTACCTGCAACACTGCCACACACAACCACCCTCCCTGCAACACTGCCACACACGAACACCTCCCTGCAACACTGCCACACACAACCACCTCCCTTCAACACTGCCACACACAACCACCCTCCCTACCTGCAACACTGCACACACAACCACCCTCCTGCAACACTGCCACACACACACACCTCCTGCAACACTGCCACATACAACCACCTCCCTTCAACTGCACACACAACCACCCTCCTCCTGCAACACTGTACACACAACACCCTTCCTGCAACACTGCCATACAAACCACCCTTCCTTGCAACACTGACACACAAACCCTCCTCTCCTTGCAAACACTGTCACACAACCACCCTCCCTGCAACACTGTCACACATAACTACCCTCCATGCAACACTGCCATACAAAACCACCCTCCTTGCAACACAACCACCATCCTTCCTTGCAACACTGCGTCACACAACCACCCTCCCTGCAACACTGCCACACACAACCACACTACCTGCAACACTGCCACACACAACCACACTACCTGCAACACTGCACACACAACCACCCTCACCTGCAAACACTCCATCAAACAACCACCCTCCTGCAACACTTCTCAAACAACCACTCTCCTGCAACACTGCCACACACAACCACCCTCCCTGCAACACTTCCTCAAACAACCACCCTCCCTCACTGCAACACTTCCTCAAACAACCACCCTCCCTCACTGCAACACTTCCTCAAACAACCACCCCTCCTGCAACACTGCCACACATCTCCTCCTGCAACACTGTCACACACTACCCTAACCTGCAACACGTCACACACAACCACTCCTCCTGCAACATCTGTCACCATAACTCACCCTCCCTGCAACACTGCTCATACACAACACTTCCCTGCAACACTGCCACACACAACTCACCTCTGCAACACTTCTCAAACAACACCTCTCACTGCAACACTTCTCACAACAACCACCTCCTACTGCAACACTGCCACCCTCCCTCACTGCAACACTGCCACCCTCCCTCATGCAACACTCACGCACACACCCAACCTGCAACACAGGCACACACAACTACCCCCTCTGCAACACTGTCACACACAACCACCCTCACTGCAACACTTGTCACACACAACCACCCTCACTGCAACACTGCCACACAAAACTACCCTTCCTGCAACACTGTCACACATAACCACGCTCCCTGCAACACTGCCACACACAACCACCCTCCCTGCAACATTGTCACACACAACCACCCTCCCTGCAACACTGCCACACACGAACACCTCCCTGCAACACTGCCACACACAACCACCTCCCTTCAACACTGCCACACACAACCACCTCCCTTCAACACTGCCACACACAACCACCCTTCCTACAACACTGTCACACACAACCACCCTCCCTGCAACACTGCCATACACAGCCACCCTCCCTCCTTGCAACACTGCCTCACACAACCACCCTACCTACAACACTGACACACACAACCACCCTACCTGCAACACTGCCACACACAACTACCCTCCCTCCTTGCAACACTGCCACACAACCACCCTCCCTCCTTGCAATACTGCCTCACACAACCACCCTACTTGCAACACTGCCACACACAACCAGCCTACCTGCAACACTGTCACACACAACTACCCTTCCTGCAACAGTCACACAATCTTAATGCATGCAACACTGCCACACACAATCACCCTCCCTGCAACACTGCCACACACAACCACCCTCCCTGTAACACTGCCATACACAACCACTTTCCTGCAACACTGCCACACACAGCAACATCCCTGCAACACTGCCACACACAACCACCCTCCCTGCAACACTGCTACACACAACCACCCTCTCTGCAACTCTGCCACACACAACCACCCTCCCTCCCTGCAACACTGCCACACACAACCACCCTCCCTGCAACACTGCCACACACAACCACCCTCCCTGCAACACTGCCACACACAACCACCCTCCCTACAACACTGCCACACAACCACTCTCAACTCTGCATGTTTGTTTTTGTTATTGGTTGGTGTTTATTTTATTTGTTATTGTTAACGATTATTGCTATTGTTTATTGTTGTTTAAGCAGATGTTATTCACTAGGTATATTCACTCATACTTGCACATCTATGGGTGTATATAGTCACAGGTCTATATCTCTGTTATTTTAATTCTTCCTTAATGGATGATGCTAGATGCTAGTGTACAGGTGATGTGTATTATATGATCCACCACAGGTTTGGTTAGGTTAGGTAAGGTTCGTCAGGTTAGGTAAGGTTTGACAGGTTAGGTTAGGTTAGGTAAGGTTCATCAGGTTAGGTTAGGTAAGATTCGTCAGATTAGGTTAGGTTAGGTAAGGTTCGTCAGGTTAGGTTAGGTAAGGTTCGACAGGTTAGGTTAGGTAAGATTCGTCAGGTTAGGTTAGGTTAGGTAAGGTTCGTCAGGTAAGGTTAGGTTAGGTAAGGTTCGTCAGGTTAGGTTAGGTTAGGTAAGGTAAGGTTCGTCAGGTTAGGTTAGGAAAGGTTCGTCAGGAAAAAGGACAAGTGTTTCCTGACGCGGGTCTTAGTACGTAGTTATATGATGACTCGCTGTTAGAGCTTTTGGTCATCTGACTGAGGCCTACCTCTGGCTTACCAGTCCACCCTTTAAAAAATAGGGGTATAAGCTACTAACATACTGTTGTCACAGACCTCACTTACAGTTACAGTGGTACCCCGACTTACGATATTAATCCGTCAGAGAGGGCATATTTTAAGGCGAAACAATCGTTACACGAATCAATTTTCCCCATAAGAAATAATGGAAATAAATTTAATCCGTCCAAGACTTCCAAAAGTAATTAAATAAAATATTTTTTAGAACTTTTTGACATTAAATACAGAATTTAATGAATAATACCTAAATACACATGTAAATATTGTACAATAACATGTCACTTACATTTATTGAAGAGTTGTTGATGTGTGGAGGACGGGAGGAGGGAGAAGGTGGAGTAGTATGCTAGTGTTTGGAAGGGGAATCCTTCCATTAACACTGCAGGTACCAAGTTCTTTTCTGGGGTTACTGGCCTTTTTCTTTGAATGCTACACTCCCTGCATGAATGCTACACTCCCTGCATGAATGCTACACTCCCTGCATGAATGCTACACTCCCTGCATGAATGCTACACTCCCTGCATAATGCTACACTCCCTGCATGCCTACTACACTCCCTGCATCCTTGCTACACTCCTGCATCCTTGCTACACTCCTGCATCCTTGCTACACTCCCTGCATCCTTGCTACACTCCTATCCTGACATCCTGCATCCTCCCCTGCATCCCTGCTACACTCCCTGCATCCCTGCTACACTCCCTGCATCCCTGCTACACTCCCTGCATCTTTGCTACACTCCCTGCATGCCTGCTACACTCCCTGCATGCCTGCTACACTCCCTGCATGCCTGCTACACTCCCTGCATGCCTGCTACACTCCCTGATAAATGCTACACTCCCTGCATGAATGCTTCACTCCCTGCACATTCTTTACCACAGGCTTGGCACTAGGAGCTTTCTTGGGGCCCATGGTGGCTTATTTAGCAGTTGCAAGCACTAAAAACAGTGGAATAATGACAATATACTGGTATGAATGCGTGGGTGTGGGTGGGTGGTCGCTCTCACTTGTAAACAATAGCACACTGACGCTCCCTGGAGTGCGCGCTCAGCTGGGCGCCAAGCGGACACGTCCGGTACGAATGTCGTTACACGAAGCAAACATCGTAAATCCCAATCAAATTTTTTACGTTATAAATATCGGTTATCGAAAATAACGTAAGATGATAGCATCGTAACACGGGGTACCACTGTATATACACTGGGAGGGAGAGAGGGAAGAGCGCTAAACCTGCAGCGGTCACACTGCCAATCAGGTTCAATACGTGACAGTTTAGTTACAGTTCACCAGCATCATGGCACACCCTTCATTTATTCCTCATGAAAAAAAATCATGAAATGAGTCTCTGGTTGACAGGACACAAGTGTGTCATAAACTTAACACAGATTGATGTTTCACTCATGGAACCACCATGTTGACTTCAAATAATATGTTTCACTCATGGGACCACCATGTAGAATAAAGAATGTGGGTTTCTCAGTAGGAATGTCAGTAGAGTTGAATATATACATACTTGGTCCTGTGTTTGCAGTCTTATCTTAGAGGTATTATTATATTCACAGGCAGAGCAGTCACTTCCACATAGTGAGTTGTAGTATTTTGAATGACTGAAGGTAATCAATCATACAAAATAGCTGCGAGTTGCTCACAGTGTATATATTGTCTATCTGGACAGTTATTATTATAATCAAAACTAAACGCTAAACCTACACGGGTCATACAGCACTGAGAGTGTCTGGACAAAGTATGTATACCTATATGGGAACATTTCTGATTAAATCTCATTACTCAAGCATTATTTCACAATGGGAACAAGTCAACCATGTCCTAAATGAAACAAGTTGGGAAGATATTCTAAACAACACAGATCTGAACCTTTGCCTAGAAAAAATTAACTCTGTGGCACTTGAGGTCTGCTCAAGGCACATTCCATTAGAAAAAGAAAGAGAAGATGTAAACTAGAAAGAGAGAGGTGCTCCCTATACAGGTGAAGGTGAAGAATCACAGAGCTGCTGAGAGGAGCTAATATATCTGAAATACGAAAGGAGGCAGTAGTAAACACAGACTTTGTGAAAGCCATCGACAAGTGCGACCATGGTGTAATAGCACACAAAATGCGTGAGAATGGTATACAGTAGGGCCCTACTTATATGGCAGGTTAGGTTCCAGGCTACTGCCTGGAAGTTAACCACTTATAAATGTATATACGTAAATGCATTTATATGCACTTATATTCATATAAATGCTAGATAACAGGCTTACATACATATATTAAATTAGCAATAGAACTAGGCATTAAAAACACAACAAAAAGTAAACTACACACACAGTACACTTGTTACTTACCTTAAAATATTAATATGAATGTGTGAAGAGGTGAGTGGCAGCGTAAAAGTTTTTCCATGTCAGCAGTAAGTCACTTTGTCTGACTTTTTGCTATATGTAACTGCATTTGATGGCTATCTCAGTCATCGACATACCTTGTTAGTAAGTTTATTCAGGTATACACAAATAGTTACATGGATTATCATACATAGCAGCATATGTGTAGAGAACCTAGGATATCCCAAAAAAGTCAGTTCACTAAGTTTAATTAATCATTTCTAACTTGGCACTTAACGTAAGAGGCTTACGACTCTTCTTTTTATCACAACTAAGCTTAGACGTCATCGTCAACATGAGCCAACTAGTAAACGAGAGAGAACGAGATACACGGAGTTCAGAAAGTTCTAGGGTGCGGGCGATCACTCACCCGCGCCCTAGAGCAATAAAATGCATATACAGTACACTCATTACTTGCCTTAAAATATTTGTAGTCTTAATGTACAGTGAGAGGTGAGTAAACGATATAAAAACAAATAAACTGTGGGGTGTAGTTATCATGTTTATGTGTTACATAGAATGTTTATATAATTTTGAAAAAAATATCATAGGATTAATGAAAATGTTTATATTAACGTAATATACAACATTTAATGCGCCTCAGTGTGATTATTGTGTATTATTATTATTATTATTAATATGGTGTCCTCAAGACTAATAAGACACTCTTAGTGATTTTAATGTGTACCTGCACACCAGCACAGAGTGTAAGTTTATGTAGGTACAAGTACACATAAGTATAATTATCAGAGTATAGTATATAAAACATGAAATAACTTTAAAACACTTGAAATTTTGGAAAGTTTCCAGACATAATGGAGAGACGCGGTGCTCACGGAGCTCAAGGAGAATGTAAACAAACCGGGTGGGGCACAGTGCCCATATTAGAAAGTCAGGTGGGGGAGCCGTATAGCGAGTTTTCGTCATAATTTGAAATGTCCGTATTAGCGGAAAGCGAAACGCCGTAAAGCGGGACCCTACTGTAACAGGAAAAGTTCGTAGATGGATCTATAACTTCCTAACAAATAGAACATGAAGAGTAATAGTAAACAGAGTAAAGTCTGAGGCAGCTATGATGAAAAGCTCTGTTTCACAAGGCACAGTACTCGCTCAAATCCTATTCCTCATCCTCATATCTGACATAGAGATGTAAGCTATAGCTCTGTCTTCCTTTGAGGATGACACCTGAATTGCCATGACAGTGTCCTCCATCAAAGATACGGCAAGACTCCAAGCGAAGATCAACAAAATCTTCAAATAGGCCACTCAAAACAATATCACGTTCAATGAAGAGAAATTTCAACTACTCAGATATGGAAAACTTGAAGAAATTAAAATTGTATCGGGGTATACAACAAATTCTAACCATACAATAGAGCAAAAAATAATGTGAAGGATCTGGGAGTGATAATGTCAGAGGATCTCACCTTCAAAAACCACAACAATGTATCTACCGCATCTGCTAGAAAAATGATAGGATGGATAATGAGAACCTTCAAAACTAGGGACGCCAAGCTCATGATGATTCTCTTCAAATCGCTTGTTCTCTCTTGGCTGGAATACTGCTGTACACTAACTGCCCCCTTCAAGGCAGGCAAAATTGCTGACCTGGAGTGCACAAAGAACTTTCACGGCACACATTAGTAGTATGATAAAGCACCTAAATTACTGGGAACAGTTGAAGTTCCTTGATTTGTATTCCAAGGAACGTAGGTGAGAAAGATACATGATAATATACGCTTGGAAAATCCTAGAGGGATTAGTAGCAAACTTGCACACAAAAATCACTCCCTATGAAAGTAAAAGACTCGGCAGGAGATGCAACATTTCCCCAATGAAAAACAGGGGTGCCACGAGTACACTGAAAGACAACACAATAAGTGTCAGGGGTCCAAGACTGTTCAACTGCTTCTCAGCATACATTACAGGGATTACCAATAGACACTGGACAGGCACCCAAAGTCAGTACCTGACCAGCCGGGCTATGGTTCGTACGTCAGTTTGCGTGTGGCCAGCAGTAACAGCCTGGTTGATCATACCCTGATCCACCACAAGGCCTGGTCTCAGACCGGGCCGCGGGGGTGTTGACCCCCGAAACCCTCTCCAGGTACAGTGGTACCTCGAGTTACGATATTTTTTCGTTCGAGAATGCTGTTCAAGTGCCATTACCAAACGAATTTATCACCATAAGGAATAATGTAAAATAGACTAGTCCTTTTACACCCCCAAAAATATACCTACAAAAGCATTTAAAAAAATATACTTACATAAAAGGGCGATTTTGGGGACCATCGTAACTCGAGGTACCACTGTATACTGTGTTATCCATAAGGCTTTAATGATCAAAGGGAATGTAATAATACGTATATGGGAAGAGGTAAGCCTGTAAGCATCACATTCTAGAAGTGGATGGATGTTTTCAGTAATTGGGATAGTCCAAGCTACAATTGTTGCTACTGTGGTCAACTCAAGTAGCATGAAGACACTTAAGAATGCTACATATTCTAATTTCTAAATTCTGTCAAAATATGCAACAAAATATGCAACAAAGTAAAATATAAATTAGGTTGCACATTGTGGTCAAGAAGCCCCAGAGGACCACCTTAATATCTCATCTGGTTGTTTATCCAAGGTTATTTATAACTTAAGGATGACTTATCCAGTAAACTTCAAATTTTCAAGGCTGGTGTGCTGTAACTAGGAAAAAATTCATGCAATTATTGGAATGTACAGGTGGCCTCTGATCAGTTTTATACAGCTCATCCCTGGATGTTGTTACAGCGTGATAACTTGGGAAAGCCTCTTCCGAGCAGCTTACAAAGAAGAAAATTCAGATTACCATTGAATTATGTAAGTGCCTATTTACCAGTTTTATTCTAAAATTGGTCTAGTAAATTTTAGCTGCTACAGTGGTACCTCGGGATATGAACAGCTCCCAACTCGAATAATTATGTAAGTGTATTTATGTAAGTGCTTTTGTAAATGTATTTTTAGGGGTCCAAAACGGATTAATCTAATTTACATTATTCCTAATGGGAACAAATTCCTTCGGTATCGGCGTTCGAACAGCCTTCTGGAACGAATTAAGTTCGTATCCCGAGGTACCACTGTATATCATGAGAATGTGTACTTCTGAACTATTTCAATCTTTTAATGGTTGATGCATCTTATGGACTGGATGGTATCCAACAAATTTAAATTTTGTAGCTGGAAATTGGCAAAATTCTTAATATCTTTAATAAGCTGACATTATTAAATTCCGACAGTGGCCTTTTAGTTGCCTCTTATGACACACATAACTTACGAAGGAAGAATTCTGTTCCACTTCCCCATGGAGAAGGGAAAGAGGTTACAAGTGCTTAATTCAAATGGTTCAATCCCCAGCAATCCATGCAGTAATTACAACTTTATTACAGCTTAATGGTTATGTATATAAACTTGTATGGTATACATACATGTCCTGTATATGCACATAGAATGCATGTATGCATAATATACATACATTCACCACATTGTTAATAGTTAAAGAGTAAATGGTAGAAAGTAGTATAATTTATAGTATACACACTACTGGTGTTCAGAAGAACACATACATGATACTGCTCAAACTGGATGATGATCAAGCACAAAAAGTAACTAATGTGCATATACCATTCATCAGTGTTGGTAGTGACGGAGGCACCTCATATACTATAGCATGAGCTAGACTCTGAAATGACATGTAAAATTAAAATGCTGAGAAAATAATGCCTTGCAACCTCTGCATGAGGTCTCCCAGTTACAGTAGCTTTATATTTAAAAGTAATATAATAAATGGGAGCAGCTGAAAGCAAGGAAATATTCAAGAGGATTGAAGGAGGCAGGGGCTTGATGCTAGTGAAAGGCTCTTGATCCAAAAACTAGGAGTTACCCTCCCCTTCCTCGGATCAAATCTCATTACCTTTGATTCTTCAGGTGCTATATAATACTTAAGGGTTTAGCACTTTCCATAAAAAAAAATATGGAGTATGCAAGCATGGAGACTGTCTACAAGATTTTGCTTTACTTGAAAAAAGTCTAATAATGCAGAATAACAAATGATCTCAGAATAAATTCAGGATAATCACCAGGAGGCTAAGTGCAAGTGCTGTAGCATTAATAGTTCTTCAAACATGACATAACAGGTAAAATCTCACACAGTCAAGACACTGAATCACATGGAAAACTATGAACACTTCAAATATTACAATATGATTTTTTACCTTACACTCACACTCACACTCACTCACCCTCACAAACACACACACGCAAAAAAAAAAAAAAGTAATTTCAAGCGTGCAAAGTTATAAAGAACAGACAACATAAAGTACTCCTGTCTGAAAATAATAAATTAAAATGATTTATCACCTGAAGGTTGAAGAAGATCAGTGCTAAATTATAAACTACAATTGATTTATTTAATACAAAATGAGGATCTTTCAAAAACCAAAGGCATTATTTCCTAGTCATTGCCATTAGATGTGGTGCCTTCCAAGTATACCTGATACATGCTGAAGATGGTGAGGGAGGTAGAACACCAGGTACATGATATATGGTACCTGAGATGAAAACTGGTGATGGTCTGGGGAATGTAGTGGCAGCTATGCAATGGGCATACTGGTGGTGCAAAAACAATGATGGGTAATGCTGATACAGGGAAGGCAAATACACATTATTTTGGTTTGGATGATACTGAAAGTAAGATATATTTTCTAAGACAATTTATAGAAAAACCACAACATAATTTGCAAATCTGTTAGAATAGTCTCATGTTATTTACAAAATAAAATGATCAAGTGAAAATAAAGCATTTTACAATATACTGTACATACTGAATTGCATATGACAGTTAATAATATATGTCACTTTGATTCAAATTTTCTTATTTGTGACATCAGATGGAAAAACCATTATTAATAACAATATATATGTGAATAAAATCTTCAATAAGCACAATAATTCTAGATGCTTCAGGCAATGTGAGTATTATAATCATGTTGTAGTCTGTTGCCACTGTCATCCAAGTTATTTGTCTTATTAGTCCAAATACTGCCATTCTGGGATAAGGAATACTGTACTGAACTTACATCATCATCTTTCAACAAACCGATCATATCCCACCGAGGCAGGGTGACCCAAAAAGAAAAACAAAAGTTCCTCTTCTTAACTTTAGTAATGCACACAGGAGAAGGGGTTACTAGCCCCTTGCTCCCAGCATTTTAGCCGCCTCTTACGACACGCATAGCTTACGGAGAAAGAATTCTGTTCCACTTCCCCATGGAGATAAGAGGAAATAAACCAGAACAAGAACTAGTAAGAAAATAGAAGAAAACACAGAAGGGTGTGTGTACAGTGGAATCTCGGTTTTCGTGATTAATCCGTTCGAAAAAGTCTGACGAAAACCAAATTGTACGAAAACTGAAAATATTTCCCATAAGAAATAATGTAAATCCAATTAATCTGTTCCAGACACCCAAAAATATTAACAAAAAATACATTTTATAGAGAATAACTTTAGTTTTACATACAGAAAACTATGAGAAATAAATATAAATGACTAATGAAATGGATAAATGAACATTTAACATCACTTTTACGTTTATTGAAGACTCTTGTTGGCGTATGCAAGACGGCGAGAAGGGGAGGGAGGAGGAGAGGTTATTGTTTGGAAAGGGTATCCCTGTCCATAAGGAATTCAGGTATCAAAGCTCTATACGGGGTTACTAACCTTCTTTGTCTTTTGCTGGCACTACTACCAGCTTGAGTCACTGGACCCCTGTCGCACAAAAAATCTGTCAAGAGAAGTCTGTTTCTGGTGTCTCTTTAAGATTTGATTACAATGGGACAAGGCATTGTCATTGAACATGTTGCAGACATGGCTTACAACAGCTTTGTTAGGGTGATATTTTCCCACAAAACTTTGCAACTCACTCCACTTTGCACACATGTCCTTAATCACTGAAGAAGGCACATTCTCCCCTCTCTTTTCCTCCTCTGAAGCAATTTTATCAGCTGCAGTCTGTTACTGTTCCAGCTGAAGGCCTTGCAGCTCTTCAGTGGTTAGCTCTTCCCTGTGGTTGTCCAGAAACTCTTCCATATCCTGGCCACTCACATAAGAAAGAACATAAGAAAGAAGGAACACTGCAGCAGGCCTACTGGCCCATGCGAGCCAGGTCCAATTCTCCCATCGGCTTAAGCCAATGCCTTAATGTTCACTTTTATTTACTTCTCTTACATGCCTTTCCAAATTTGTCTGCTAAAAGAAATGCCTCATCAGAAAAAGAGAAAATGTTATAATTCCTACTTTATAAGAGATTAAATATATTTTAATCCCACAACATTTCCCAACACATAAGCATTCATCTCTTTTCCAACCCTATCTATAAATATGTTGAGCAACCATGGTGACATCATTTACTTCTGTCGAAGTCCTGTTATTACTGGGAAATAGTGCCCCTTTCTCCTACATACTCTAATCTGAGCCTCACTCTCTGCGTAAAAACCTCTTAATTGCTATCAGTAGCCTGCCACCTATTTCATACATTTGCAACATCTGCCACATAGTTCCCCTATCCACTGTGTCAAATTCCTTTTCTAAATACATAAATGCAATAAATGGCTCTTTACCCTTAATACATATGCTGTATTATTATCATCAGTTTAAGCACTAAGCCAGAAAGGGTTATAATATTTATATCTTGTAACACATGAACACTTAATTCAGGTACTAACTTGATAAAACTGATACAAGAGCTGTGATTAAGGAACAAGATGAACAAGTTCAAGAGTATGACAATATCAAGAATGCTGTGGAAAGAATGGATGCAAAAGAACTGAATAATGAACGACTGGATGTGTATTTCTGTCTGAGAATTAAGTAAAATCCTTTGAGCTGGCTTACAGGAAAATTAAGGCTAAATCAAGTAAGAGAGTGATGAAAAAATGCTAGCAGCAAGGCACTGGTACATTATCTGTTAATGGTTGCAAGGATCACTGCCTAGTCTAAAACCAGGTCTCTTAAGCTCAATAAAAAATGCTGTATTGCCAGATTAAGAACTATAATATTAAGAAACACATGATAAAGTAAAAGCATGTGTATACTGAATGGAAGAATTTGTTTCAGATTTACGTGTACAAGAGACAAAGAAATGACCAGCAATGCTGCCAGTGCAAAAAATTTAAAGAGGCTTTAGTTTCCACTAATATAACAGGATGGTAGCCCCCTCACTGAAAGGCTACTAACTACCAACGTACTACATTGGGATTCAAAGAATTGTACCTGCCTCTGCATGTGTTATTTTGGTTTTCATTATTTTACATCTACTGTAATTTGAATTATGAATAAGGCATATCTTCACATCTAGTTTTTGTACCACTCACTAATACAAGTATTTTAATTTTCACCATATCAGGTATCTCCCACAAATGTTGGGTGACCCTCTGACTCTTCCCCTCCCCCCAAAAAAAAAAGATAGAATTATTCATTCATTCAATAGCTGTCCTGCCAGAACTGCTCAAATGTCACTTCAAATGACCCTCAAAACTGTACCATCCCACCCTTCCTCCCAATGAATGCTTGTTCTAACATACTAAATATACACTGCTAGGTACACATTTTGGCTCAGGTACCTCTTGGAAAAAATCAACTATCCTATTTGTGGTAATTAAGAGTATCAACTCAAGGGAAAGGTAGGAAAATTTTTATTTTATATTTCACAGGTTTTATCTGCATGGCAAATAAGAAAAGCTGTTTTTACATACAATATTAGTCAATTCTACCTACCTGATAAGTCAGCCAGTTACTATACGTAATAAATGGTAACTGACAAAAACATCTGGAGCATAAGATACTTACAAATAATGGTCAAGAAATGTTTGTAGTCTCAAATGTGATGAGTAAACAACAAACATTACCAGGAAAGGATCATTAATGATTCAGGGTATTTTGTGCCACCCAGTCAGATGAAAGGTAAATATATATAGTGCTTTCAGTGATGCTCATTATGCTACTTAATCACATAATTTATTTTTAACTGAACTTTCAGTAATAACTGTTTTATTAGACTTTCATTCTAGCTTACTGTACTTATCTAAAGAGCAAAGAAACTTGTGAGGGACAAAACACAAAGGGGAAAGTAGTTAAAATAAAATAAGTCCCAAATAAAGAAAAGAGAATGAATATTGAATGACAGTTTATACAAAAGGTGATAATGAGAAATTAGGAAAGGACCAAAAATGGGCTGGGAAGACTTTGATGGGAAATATAAAAGCTGAATAGACAAAAATACAAATACAATTAAATAAACTGATCATTTTAGGAAAATATTACATGTACAACTGGGACAGTGTTTTGGTTAAAAGTTCAAACAACCTGAACACATGATAAAGCCTGCAATTGTTTCTTAGTATTTAATCCACACACACTGTCCTAAGAAATGTATGAAATTTTAAATGATTGACAATATATGAAAAAGGAACATCGTCGAGTAAGTACACCATTAGTTTTCAGATGTTCTAGCCTCCACGGGACTTCTTTACTAATGCAAGGTTAGTTTTGGTTAAGTTAGGTCGAAGCAAATTAAAAAAAATTTATTTATAAATGAACCCGACAGAAAATGAAATAATACATGATAAGGAAGTGATAATATCTCAATGTTCGTAACAGTATCAGAGTAAACAGACAAATTGCTGGGAAGTTAAAATGTCAGAAACCAGAGGTGTACTCACTGGCTGATGTAACTTTTAGCTGGATCCATTGTTCATTTAAAATTGCACACTTTACAAGGAAAAAGTGTTAATCCAATGTCTAATCAAAATCCAGACACAAAAAATTCAACCAACATCACTAACTGATTTATTAACTGTGTCCAAGATTAAAATTTGGCTTTGCTCATTAAAGTTTTTTTATTTTATTATAATCACTTTAAAATCATGTCTAATTACCTTTTCATATGAAAATAGTAAAATTGATCAATATGAACAAGTAATGAACTAAAAGATGAACAAGTTCATGCTAACTCCTTCCCACTTTTGAGAGGTACAATGAACATCAAAAATAATAGTATTTTCATTAAATGTTTTTTGTCCCTTGGTAAAAATATATTGAATGCTTGGGAGATTCACATCTTAGGTCCCTTTTCGCCACTTTTCTGCATGTGTGTATTCTGTCATTGGTTTTCCTCCAATACCACAAGTGCCTATGCCAACTCTTCCATTTGCTGCATCAGGTGTTGCAAATATGGATTTCTTCGTCACTCCCTTCAGCTTTTTAATCTGGTGAATAAAGGAACATATTTAGATTTAAAAGGAATATTACTGTACCTACTCCACGGGAAAATGGAACAGAATTCTTCCTCCGTAAACCATGCATGTCATAAGAGGTGACTAAAATGCTGGGAGCAAGGGCCTAGTAACCCGTTCTCCTGTATACATTAATAAATTTAAAAAGAGAAACTTACGTTTTTCTTTTTAGGCCACCCTGCCTTGGTAGGATATGGCCTGTTGGTTGAAAAAAAAATTACTGTACTTAAACACACATGTACATAAAATTTGAGTACAAGACAAAAAAAAAAAAATATAAATGAAGCATGTACCCTTTGAGGGTCGGTCACGTACTAGTACGTCATTGCAGCCAGGGTCGGTCACGTGCTTGTACGCGTAAATTTTAGTGCCTTCAAATTTGGTGGAACAAAGCTGGTAGGCCTACATATGAAAGAATGGGTATGCGTGGTCAGTGTGCGCAGTATAAAAAAAATCCTGAAGCCCACAGTGCATAATGAGAAAAAAAACCTCCGACAGTGTTTTTGGTTTAAAACAGCGACTTTCGAGTGTATTTTCGTATGGTATTTATGGTTGTATTCTAGTTTTCTTGGTCTCATTTGATAGAATGGAAGATATATTACAGAAATAGTGATGATTTTGATTGGTTTCACCATGACAAGTACCTTGAAATTGAGCTCAAAATAGTGAAAATGTTTGATTTTTGCCTATGTTCAAGAGTAAACAAATCATGCCACACGTCCAATACACATCAACTGGTAAGTCTAATATTCTTTCACAAGTGCGCTGATATTATTTATACCGTTTTTACAATGATGCAGTAGTATATATAACAGTAAATCTTCTATTTTTTGTGACAAAAATTCAAAATGGAAAACAAAAGTAATGTAAGAGGGGCCTGGAGACATGACTAATGAACAGATAAAATGTTATTTTAGTGCCAGGAATGTCTGTCTTGTTTATTCTGGACCCCATTTTGAAATTGGCATCTTTTGAAATTTGTGTGAAATTGGCAAAATTGCCAAATTCTGACCACTTTACTGGGTAGTTGAAATTAGTAAATGGGCAGTTTCTGGTACTCAGTCGATAGAACAAATGGAGTTCTAGCGAAATAGCTACGATTTTAGTCGACTGGTACATTGCAATTGGCCGAAAATAGGGCTCAAAGTGGGTGAAATCACTGATGCGTAAATATAGTCGAGACCCCTAACTTCGCGAGACCGTAGGTTTTCCATCAAATTTCATACTTTTGGCGTCATTATGATCGGAAAAAGATTCTCTACCATTTCATAAGAAAAAATAATAAATTTTTTTTTTTCAAAAATTTTTTGACCCTGAGAACGAGTTTGGGAGAGGGCCTCTTGACCCTCAAAGGGTTAAGGTAAATTTAATATGAGACATGCATATTTTTTTTTTTAACACACTGGCAGGGCAGGGTGATCCAAAAAAAGAAGAAACAAGTTTTTCTTCTTTTTACATTTAGTAATTTACAGAGAAGAGGTTACTAGCCCCTTGCTTCAAGCATATTAGCTGCCTCTTACGACACACATGGCTTAAAGAGGAAGGATTCTTCTCTACTTCCTCATGAAGACAAGTAAATTGTTTTTTTCAACACGACGGCCATCTCCCACCAAGGCAGGGTGACCCAAAAGAGAAAGAAACATTTTCACCATCATTCAACACTTTCACCATCATTCACACAATATCAATGTCTTTGCCGAGGCACCCAGATATGACAGTTTAGATGTTACTCCAAACAGCCAATATCCCAAACCCCTCCTTTAAAGTGAAGGCATTGTACTTCCCACCTTCAGGACTCAAGTCCAGCTAAATATAATAGAATATGTAGAAGATAAATTTAATCAACACAATGTTTTGTAAACAAGCTCTGATTTGCAATAGAGTTGTAGATGAGTGGAACAATCTGCCAGGTTTCTACTGAGTTGAAACATCTTGAGAACCTTCATATTTAGTTAAAGATATTAATAAGAATGTTAGGATTTCAGAAGGACCTTAGTACTGGTTAGTAGACCTACTAAAGTGGCCCCTCTAGTATTTTTTTTTTTTTAACCATACTGGCCATCTCCCACGAAGGAAGTGAGACCCGAAATAGAAAACTATAAAGTTTTTCTTCTTTTTACATTTAGTCTTATAATCATATACTATAGGAAAATAAAAGAAAGGTGAAGAGAGTAGTGAGAGAGTGCAAAAGGAGAGCAAATGATAGAGTGGGAGAGGCATTATCAAAAAATTTTGCTGAAAAAAAGAAAAATTTTTGGAGTGAGATAAACAAGTTAAGACAGCCTAGGAAATGCATGGATTTGTCAGTTAAAAACAGAGTAGGGGAGTTAGTTGATGGGGAACTGGAAGTATTGGGTAGATGGCGGGAATATTTTGAGAAACTTTTAAATGTCGATGAAGCAAGGGAGACGGTAATTTCATGCACTGGCCAAGGAGGTATAACATCTTTTAGGAGTGAATTAGAGCAAAATGTGAGTGTGGGGGAGGTGCGTGAGGCATTACGTAGAATGAAAAAAGGTAAAGCAGCTGGAACTGACGAGATCATGACAGAAATGTTAAAAGCAGGGGGGAAGATATAGTGTTGGAGTGGTTGGTAGTTTTGTTTAATAAATGTATGAAAGAGGGGAAGGTACCTAGGGATTGGCAGAGAGCGTTCATAGTTCCTTTATATAAAGGGAAGGGGGACAAAAGAGATTGTAAAAATCATAGGGGAATAAGTTTACTGAGTATACCAGGTAAAGTGTATGGTAGGGTTATTATTGAAAGAATTAGAGGTAAGACATAGAGTAGGATTGCAGATGAACAAGGAGGCTTTAGAGTGGGTAGGGGATGTGTAGATCAAGTGTTTACATTGGGGCATATATGTGAACAGTACTGTGGACCCCCGGTTAACGGCCTACTCCAAACACTAACAATTATGTAAGTGTATTTTTGTAAGTGCTTTTGTAAGTGTATGTTTGGGGTCCAAAAGGACTAATCTAATTTACATTATTCCTTATGTTAATAAATTTGTTCGGTAACGGCACTTGAACAGCATTCTGGGTTGTAAAAGAAGTACAGTGGACCCTCCCTTTTCGTCGATCTCTTGTTTTCGTTGATTTCAGTTATTGCTGACTTTTTTCGTCAAAATATTGCCTCTGTTTTCATTGCTTTCCTCGGTTTTCGTTGTTGGTATGGTACCTGTCTGAGTGCTCCGCGTGCACACAAAGCCTCCCCCACACATATTCTCAGGCAGTGTCGTGTTGTTTCTCAGTGAGTGAACATTATCCTGCGAGGTCATATGAAACACTTCTTAATAAGCCATTGTTTTTAGCACTTGTTTATTGTGTGTGACTGCTAAATAAGCCACCATGGGCCCAAAGAGAGCTGCTAGTGCCAGTCCTTTGGTAAAGGTGAGAAACACGATGGAATTAAAGAAAAAGATTGTAGAAAAATACAAAAGTGGAGAGGGAGTATGAAAGAAGTGAATGTTTTCAGATATTTGGGAGTTGACTTGAAGGAGTTGAAGGATGAGGTTGACCACCGAACTGATGAAAGAAAAAAGGTAAGTGGTGCATTGAGGTATCTGTGGAGACAAAAAACGTTATCCATGGAGGCAAAAAAGGGAATGTATGAAAGTATAGTGGTACCAACACTCTTATATGGGTGTGAAACTTGGGTTGTAAACGCTACAGCGAGGAGGTGGCTGGAGGCAGTGGAGATGTCCTGTCTATGGGCAATGTGTGGTGTAAATATTATGCAGAGAATTCGGAGTGTGGAAATTAGGAGGAGGTGTGGAGTTACTAAAAGTATTAGTCAGAGGACTGAAGAGGGGTTGTTGAGGTGGTTTGGTCATTTAGAGAGAATGACTCTGTAGGGAAAGGCGGGGTAGGGTCATCCTCGAAAAGGTTGGAGGGAGGAGGTAAAGGCGGTTTTGTGGGCGAGGGGCTTGGACTTCCAGCAAGCATGTGTGAGCGTGTTAGATAGGAGTAAATGGAGACGAATAGTTTTTGGGACCTGACGAGCTGTTGCAGTGTGAGCAGGGTAATATTTTGTGAAGGGATTCAGGGAAACCGGTTAGCCAGACTTCAGTCCTGGAAATGGGAAGTACAATGCCTGCACTTTAAAGGAGGGGTTTGGGATATTGGCAGTTTGGAGGGACTTCTAAACTGTCGTATCTGAGTGCCTCTGCAAAGATAGTGATTATGTACGAGTGATGGTGAAAGTGTTGAATGATGATGAAAGCATTTTTCTTTCTTTTTGGGTCACCCTGCCTCGGTGGGAAACTGTCAATGTGTTAAAAAAAAAAAAAAATATTTGCCTTACTGGAGTGCTTCTCTATTCTTATATTCATGTTTAACTACTTAAAAGGTATTACATGGTAGCAAATAGTTGTGGATTTAATCAGAGACTGGGGTGCCTTCAACTGTTAGCTATAGGCAGGCTGCTGGAGGCAGAGTACAAAATAACATTTGTAGCATTCATGTTAATGTTATAGTCACTGGGAGATACAGTGGTACCTTGAGTTACAAGCTTAATTCGTTTCAGAAAGCTGTTCGAGTGCCGATACTGAACGAATTTGTTCCCATAAGGAATAATGTAAATTAGATTAATCCGTTTCAGACCCCCAAAAATACACTTACAGAAATACATTTACAGTGGAACCCCGACTAACGAACGCTCCATATAGCGAACAAATCGGGAACGACGCTTTTTGCAAAAATTTTTCTCATGTACGAAAACCCGACCCCGACCC